>PVIJ01004002.1:0-124718 GCA_004024925.1 Scalopus aquaticus | reverse complement strand
ATTGGATCAAGAAGATGTGGTACATATACACAATGGGATACTATTCAGCATTCAAAGAAGATAAACACATGCAATTTGCAGCGACATGGATGGAATTAGAGGGGATCATACTCAGTGAAATAAGCCAGAAAGAAAGAGAAAAATATCAAATGGTTTCACTTATAACAGGACTATAAGGAAACCAAATAGGAGAGAGACAATCAAGGGGGGGTGGGGGGGGAGGCGGAGGGAGGGAAGGAAAAGGGCACAGGATGGAATAGAGAAGAGCGCAGGGAATCATGGAGATGGATCGCGGGTGAGTTGGTGGTGGGCACCCAAGGGGAATACAAAATGTAAAAGATATAAATAACAATAAAAATATATATTAAAAAAAAAAGACCACAGTGAGACACCACCTCACACCCCGGGGGTGACTAGGGTGAAGGGAATAGAAAATAGTTAAGCACTGACCAGGGCGAGGAGACATTGGGAGCCTCATGCCTGCTAGTGCAATGTCAAATGGTGCGCACTTGCAGAAATCAGACTGACAGTGTCTTAAAAACTTAAACACACCATCTTGTGACCTACTCATTGTGCCCCTAGGCATTTATCCAAGAGAAATGAAAACCTATGTCCACAAAATGTTTTATAATGTTAACAGTGACTTTACCCATGACAACCCTGAACTGGAGACAGCTCAAATGCCCTCCCGCACAGGTGAATGAATAAACTCTGATATGTTTATGCAACAGAACGGTCGTTGGCCATTAAAAGGAACAAATTCTGGGGCCTCCTTGGTGGTGCAACGGGTTAAGTCTTAGCACTATGAAGCTACCCGCAGCCACTGCAGCATGAGTCCATCCATCCCCGGCCAGGTAGCTTCCCACTTGGGGCAGCAGCCCTCTCCTGCCTCGCCCGCTGCTCCCCTCAGCAGTGTACTTCAGTAGATTCACCTGTTCTGCTCCCCACTCTGTCTCTGGTGAATCCTCTCACTGCCCCACACCTCTGGCCTACACCCCGGTTCTTGTATGCATAAATAAATAAATCTTCAAAAATAAATAAATAAAAATAAAAGGAACAAATTCTGATACACACAATTAACGTGGACACATCTTGAAATCTTTACACTGAAAGTCGGGAGAGTTCTCACTCGCCGGCCCATTTATAGCAAGTCCTCCAGACAAGGGGTGAGGGGGGCTGACTGGGAAGAGCCGGGAGGGAACTCCCTGGGGTGGAGAAAATGTTCTGTGTTTCGATGGGGTGTGGGTTACGCAGGTGTAGGCATTTGTCAAAAGTGAACGAAGTCTATTTACTGCATGTGCTCTCACCCTAGGTAAATTACACCCCAATTTAAAAGGGGAGGCAGTGACGGGCAGGTTTCCCCTCATGGGTTGCTGGATTCTTTAGCTGCCAACCAAAGCGGTGTCCCACACATCAGCCTCCCGAGAAGCCTCAGGGCCCTCCATCCCCACTTCTGGCCTGTGGGGGCTGGTCCCCAGGTCTGCTGGTGACCTGTCCTTGACAGCACTGGGCCTGCCCGAGCATCCAGGGGCCTGGCCTCGGCCGCTGAGGTCAGTGGGGAGTGAGGTCTGCTTGGCCTTCTCTCCGGAACAAAGCCCTGGCCCCTTCTGGGGCAGTTGCTGCCTCCCTTGCACAGGCCTAGATTAGGGGGGCATCAAAACAAAGGGGGAGTCAAGTCTCCATCTCTGTGCTTTTAAAAAGCTCCAGGAGTGGAGTGAGGGCAAGGCTTGCTGGGTACTGGGTAGATATCCCAGCTGGTGCTGTGGGGAGACGAGCTGGGGGGGGCTTTCAGGCCGGCCCGGCCCTGCCGCATCAGCGCGCAGGCAGCCATTTGCCATCTGCGTTTGTGCCGCGGCCTTCAGCCCGCTGCACTCCAAGTGAAGTGGGCGGAAGACAAAGGCCCCAGAGCCCAGTGACTTGAGGCCGGATATGTTTCAGACTGCTAATGGTGGCCAGGCCAGGGTAATGGGATGTGAAGGGCATGGGGGATGGAGGAGAAGAGGGAGCCTGGGGCCGGGGCTCAGAAGTTCCTAGGGAGCCAGGGCTGCTCCTCCACAGCCGGCTGCCCCCTCGCGGGCCTGTTCGTTCATCTAAAATGACGGACTCCACACCCTGAGCTTACAGGTTGGTACTTGGTGGGCAGGACTGTGTCCTCCAGGGCACACTGTCCTTCAGCACTGAGGCTGGTCAGAGCGTGGGGCCCAGGGAGGTCGGTCCGGATCAGGACCAAGAGGGGGTTTTCCCACCCCACCCCCCTGAGCCCAACGCAGGGCAGCACAGGCCCAGGGACGGGAAGGCTGCTGAAAGGCCCCGGGGGAGTGAACCGAGTACCTCCATGCTGTGGGGAAAAGACGTGCCTCTGGGGAAGGAGGGGCCACTGGTGTCACGTGACAAGCAGCGGGCGGTGAGCCGCTGTCCGTGGCACGATCCTGTTTTTGCTGTTTTCAGAGAGAACATGGAAGAAACCGGAGACTCTGAGGGAGGCCGGGCGCTGACGACGCGAACCCAGGGGTTTCTGGGTGCACTTTTTTTTCTTTTCATCTCCTCTCCCCAAACTCTCTGAAATAGCACACACACTTTAAGTGAATGATAAAAATGGGGATGGACCGTGGGAGCTTTGAGGTGGAGGTGGGTAGTAACAACCCCCGAAGGGGGACCCTAAGCCTCTAAAACACAAGTGACGATGTACACCCACGTTACGGCAATAAAGAAAAAAGAAGAAGAAAATAAAAAAGCTGCTCTCACTTCCTGCCACGGTATCTGAAAGGCCCACATTCCAAAATGGCTCTTCCGGCAAGGCCTCGTCTTCTAGGGCGAGGATGAGGCTGGGCACGGAGCGCGCGGCCGAGCGTCGTGTCTGCTCTCAGCTCTCGCGCCCCAGTGACGACGTCACCGCGCGGGAGGCGCGTGGGGCCGCGAGCGGGAGCCGGAGAGGGCGGCCGGAAGGCCCGGCTGCGTGGACGCGCCGAGGGACGCGTACGTGGGGCTCGCGGCCTGCGAGGACCGGTCTTTGGAAACACTTTGGCGTTTCAGGCCTTCCGGGCCGCAGGTGAATGGAATCCTGGGTGTCCGGAAGGAAGGCTGACGGGAGGGCGGAGGCAGCAAGCAGGAGCATTTGCATATGCATCTGTTCACACCTGGAAGAATTTACATGAAAACCAAATACAAAGGGCTTCAAAAGGACACACTGGATGACTAGCTTCCTGCTGGATGAGTGAGATGAAGGCGTCTTTGTTTATTCTGTTGGTTTTCATTTTCACTTTAACGACCATGGTTTGATCATGGAGGAGAAAACACAAAGTGATGTTAAATTTAAACAATAACATGGAAGTAAATTCCTGACCCTGAGCAGGATAAAATGGTTATTTTGAAGAACCAAATTCTTATTCTTTCGATCAGAACCGAAACAGGGTGGGGAAACACCCGTGCAGGGTAATGGGGTGACGGGTGAAACTAGACTTTCAGGGGCCATCACAAGGTAGCCTGTCCAGATGTTGAAGTATAAAGCCACACGTCAAAATTTAAACAAGAAAAAACAAACTCTTAGATTATGGGAAGAAAATGGTGGAAGGGAGGGAGATGGCAACTGAGCAAGTCAGGTCAGGTGTGTCCATTGTAAGGTGAACAGCGGAAGCCAGACTTCCGGCAGGGCTCACAGTGAGCACATTCACATGTTGAATTAAAACACTACATACCTGAATGTTATAAGCCAAGGTTACTTTAATTAAAAAATACTTCTTAAAGAGCCAAAACAATGATGTGGAAGAATATTTAGCCTTTATAGCTCAAAGCACTGGCGAGCCCCTGCCTCAGGTGTATCAGAGACAACAGAACCAGGGAAAGTCATAGCGTCGGAAAAGCCTGACTATGAACACTTACGCAGACTTTATAGCTTGTTGTTTCTAAACGCGGAATGCTATTCCGTTTACAGAGATCTTGGACAATTTAGCCAACCCTCCAGCTACTGACAGCAGCATATGTTCCCAATTTTGTCGGCTCATCTCTCCCATCAGTGTGCATTGAGGACCTATCAGGTGGGAGACAGCAGCAAGACCAGGTGCTGGGAATGCACCGTAAACAAAGCAGGCTTTGTGTCTGAAGGAGAGACACTCAAGAAAATAAATACCCAGATAAATGTCCAATTACACATTGTAAAAAGGAACATGGAAGAAAAAGGACTAAGGAGCACCAATATGGTACAACATTTGAAAATGATCAGGGTTATGATAATAATAACAATAATAATAAATATTGCAGGAGATGAAGCAAGCAGTTGAAGCTCTGTAAAAAGCAAGAAGCTGTTTAAGGAAGGAAATATAATCAGGGCACAGATTTGTCATTGCAGTGAAGAAAATTTACATCATTCCAATGATTTAACTGAATGTAAAGTATCAGTTCAGGGATCTTGAAAGGAGTAGGTTCAGAGGAAATCAGTAACTGTTTAAAAAGGCTACATCAAAAACAGCAGCAAAAGTGTGTTATCAAAGAAACTGAGTTAACTACCAGAAAAAAAAGGAAAGTGGTAAGTTGCCTCTAAGCAGAGGGCTAGATGCTGATAAAGGACGAAGTGGAAACTTTTTTATTGATTCATTTATTCATTCCACACACACTAAGACAACCAAGCCTTGTTCCAGGCACCAAAGATACAGAAGAAACAGCAAAAAAAAAAAAAAAAAAAATGGAGTTTACATTTTGGAAGGGGAGACAATAAATAAGTGAAATCCACCCTATGTTAGATTGATAAGTGCTATAAAAGAAAAAAAAGGAGAGAAGGATGGACGGGGAGGGCGTTGCAATTTCACACAGATGAACCAGAGAGCATCTAAGTGACATTCAAGAAAATAAATGGAGGAGCCAAAGAGAAGCCACAGCTGGGAGAAGAGCATATAAAGCAAAGGAAAGAACATGTGCAAAGGCCCTATGGTAGGAGTAGTACTATGGGTTGGGAAACAGGACCTGTGTGGCTAGACTATGGAGTTGGCAGGGGGAGAGAAGTAGGAGATGAGGCAGAGAGGTAACTAGTGGTCAGGTCAGGGAGCGCCTTGCGGGCCATTGATTGTACCTTCTGTTAGTAGTTGATCTCACCTGTGTTTCCCTAACTTTGGTTTACATTGTAAAAACCTGGTCTGGCGGTTCAATCCCAGACTGTAGGGCAACTCTGCCCTCTGGTGGCCACCCAGTGCAGCACCATGGTGGAAAAGCTTTAATAATTAAA
The DNA here is from genome assembly GCA_004024925.1 of Scalopus aquaticus. Lineage (NCBI taxonomy): Eukaryota > Metazoa > Chordata > Mammalia > Eulipotyphla > Talpidae > Scalopus > Scalopus aquaticus. The sequence goes on along the minus strand of PVIJ01004002.1, from coordinate 119,503 downwards.
TGTAATATAACCTCATCACCTTAATATTCTTGATGCTACTTCCAATACCAACTTCATGCATTCAACCCAGCACTTGGTGCACCCTCCATATCCCAGGCACTGGGCCCAGGCTGTAAACAGAACAAGGAAAAGTCAGTGTTTCTGTGCTGCTGATGTTCTGGCTATCACAACTTGTGCTTTTTTTTTACAATTTACTTATTTATGCATACAAGAACTGGGGTGTAGGCCAAAGGTGTGGGGTGGTGAGAGGATTCACCAGAGACAGAGTGGGGAGCAGAACAGGCAGATCGACTGAAGTACACTGCTGAGAGGAGCAGGAGAGGTCTGCTGCGCCAAGTGGGAATCTCCTTGGCCAGGTATCAAACTCGTGCCGCAGTGGCTCTGGATAGCTTCACAGTGCTGCACTTAACCCATTGCACCACCAAGGAGGCCCACCACACTGTACTTTTAACCTGATGTCTTCAGTCGTATTGTAACTGGTGTTGCCATATACTCTTCATAAGAATTACTGCTGATGGACAGGTGATGGCCAGCCCCTCAGGTGAAGTCCTCAGCTGAGTGGCTTCTTCAAATCAGAACGAGGCAGGGAACAGCTTTTAGTCCTTTTCTTTGCGAGAGCAAGGGGAAGCTGCGAGAGAGCCTCCACACGCCCCACGAGGATTTAATGTCTTCCTGCCCCCGGAGGCGGGCTTTTACTCAACAACTTCCTTCCTGCAGGCGTCCTTCTAGAGGCTGAGGGACAGAGATGGGCAAAGCACTGTGCCCGCTTGTGGGAAGGGAGCATAAAACACATCATCAAAAAATAGCATCAATTCCATTGTGATACATGGGAGGATAAAACAGGTGCCCCGCCTTAGTCTGGCTTAGTCTGAGGGGTCCGCTTCCCCAGAGAATCCTCCTTTAGGCTCAGAACTCAATTGCACTCAGATAGGGCCTGGAAGTGGGGGGCAGAGTCGGCACCCTGAGCCCAGAGGGCAAGGGGAGGGGAAGGGGAAGAATTTTGTCCCAGGATTTTGTCCTCCAGGCAACAAGAAGCCACTGCAGGGTTTTGAGCAATTTTTCTGAGCAGGTCTGGCCTTCCAGAGAGATCCCCTATAACAAACATAACCACTTAGAAAATGTACTGGAAGAAAAGAATCCATTTATAAAAATAACAGAAAGACCAAACTCTTTAGAAGGTCACTTATGGAGAAATAAGTAACCCACGTCTAAAGAAAAGCTGTAAACTTTACTGAGGGACAGAAAAGAGGATTTGAATTAGGGAAAGACATATTTTTGTCTCCAACAAGACAGTATTGTAAAAATGTGAAGTTTGCTTCAACTTACCAATGTATTTTCCACACTCACATAATAAAACCTCCTGACCACAGGCCTCTGCCCTACACATTCAACCTCCTGGTAACTTCCCTCCATCACCAAATGACTGTGACTGAATTACTTTTGTAATTACATGTGTTACGCTGCCCACCCACCACACTTGTGAAAAAATGCTGAAATTCACCTGGAAAGAATGTATGTGGAAACGGCCGGTACATTTCTAAAAAAATAACCTTGCGAGGTAGCTACCTGCCTACGGCTGTGCAGGTGTTTCTTTTCACAAACCTTTTTCCCTTTGCAAAACGGGAGCGGCAGCTCTCCCGCCCACCTGTGGCCATGCAGGTGCCTCTTTTCCTTTCTCCTTTTCCTAATAAACCTGCCCTTTTTAAATGTAAAAAAAAAAAAAAGAATAATACTCTTACCAGGTAATAAAAATGTGTTCTAAAGCCAGAGTAAATAAAGCCATTTGGCACAGATACAATTATAGGCAGGAAGATCCATAGAACACAATCGAGAGGCCAGAAATAGAACCAGGGACGAAGGTGGAGCCACACCAGGGAGGGGTGTGGAGTGTTCCACAGACAGTCCTGGGGAAGTGGCCAGCCATAAAAACGATTAAATGTGGATCCGTACCTTTCTCCTTCCCATCAAAATAAACTGCAGCTGGATCAAAGATTTAAATGTAAAAGTCGAACCATGAAGAGAGTACGAGAATAAAGCATGGATCTGTTTCTTTAAAGTAGGAAAGCATGATACTAATTCCATAAACCATAAAAGAAAAGATTAATTCACCGTATCCTTAAAAGCATAAAAGTCTCTCATGGCAAAAACACATAGCAAATGAAAACTTGTGAAGAGAAATGTCCAATCACACACATGAGACAATGTGTTAATTTCCTTAACTACAAAGAACGCTTAGAACTCAATAAACCAAAGATCAAGAGCCCAGTAGAAAGAACAGGCCAGGAGACACAAAGCAGAGGAAGAAATCTGTGTGAATGCGGGGTGCACAGCTTGGCCTCATACATTTTAAAATACAAATGAAAAGAAGTTACCGTTCTCCACCTACCAGATTGAGAAAGATATGGGCCAGTGGGAGAAAGGGGGAGGAGAAATAGACTGTGGGAGTCGGCACAGCCTGGATGAGAGCTAACTGGGGACAGAGATTGACACTTTAATTGCACGTCCCCATTAAGCCAGCAATTCCACTTCTAGGAATTGATTTCCCTGCAGCATTATTTATAAGAGCAGCAGGCTGGGAAGAAGAGGGCAGGGTCCTGGCCTGTGGCGATATGAAAAGATCCCCAGCCTGCACTTTGACGCAACAATGCAAGGTGTGGAGGTCTCAGCTGTTAGGATTTTAAGGTTATATAATATCCATATGTACAACCATACATTTAGTGCAATTACAGGTACACACAAAAACACTGAGATGCCCTGAAAAGGGGCGGAAGGATATAGAAGAAATTGACTCTGGAAGAAGGCCTGAAGGTTGGGGATGGGGAGAAGGGGGCCTGTCTTGACTTTTCACTTTCTTTTTTTTTTTTTTTTAAGATTGACTTATTTTTGCACACAAGCTGGGGTGCAGGCCAGTGGTGTGGGTGGTGAGAGGGTTCACCAGAGACAGAGTAGGGAGCAGAACAGGCAGACTGACAGAAATACACTGCTGAGGGGAGCAGTGGGCGAGGCAGGAGAGGTCTGCTGAGCCATGTGGGAATCTCCCCGGCCGGGCATTGATCTCACACCGCAGCTGCCGACAGCTCCACGTAACCCATTGCGCCACCAGGGAGGCCGGACTTTTCACTTTCTAGCCAGCTTTACTTGAATTTTTGCCAAGAGCCTGGACTTCTTTGGTGCTGGCACCAAAATATGTCGTTGCTACAGATGTTGCTTTAAGGTCACTGGGGCTGCTGCTGCGTGAGCTGAACACGGGCTGCCCGTGGCTGGTGGACAATGGGCATCATGACAGGGGCTGGGATGGTGGTGGTGTGGCTGGAAAGACATGAGTGGATGCCAGATTTACTTAAAGGGCAACACTGACAGGAAGGAGGTGAGAATGGGGGGCTTCTGGAGTCAGTCTCCAAGCCCCGCTTTGTGCCCTACAGCAAACATCACCCATAAGCCACCAGATTGCAAGCTCCATGAAGACAGACAGCATGAGTGTTTTGTTTCTACTGCCTGGCCTAAACCCCAGGGGTCCCAGGAGGCGGGTCTAAGTGGGGACCCCAGCACTGGCTCTAAGGGTGTAGGGCCTGGCAATGGGACACTCGTCGTGGGCTGCTGCAGACAGGCACAGAGCAGAGGAGGGCCGTGGGGATGACGGCAGGGTTCTGCACCCCCTCCACACACCCTCAGGGACAGGCTTCAGCACCAGGTGGGGGCCGGCTCAGGAGGCACCTGCTGCACAGGTATTTGAGTGGGTAACACCTACCCCAGACCCAGAAGGGCCCCTTCCCCCACTAGTGCACTGCCTCCCTCCATCATTCACTGCCCCTGTCTGAGCCTGGGTTCCTGCCCAGGAGGCAGCGGGATGGAGTTTCCTGGCTGGCAAATGTGGCCCCAGGCAGGCCGCCGCTCAGACCCCCTGCCTGCTCTCCTGAGCCCAGCTCCCACACCCTTTGCCCTCGCTGCTTACACAAGTGATCCTTCTCTGGCCTCCTCTGCACCCCTCCCGCTAGCCCTACCCCAACCCTCAGCACCTGCAGGCCCAGATCTACTGAGCAGGAAGTCACAGATGTGTTCCAGAACCATCAGGGAAGTCAGGATGGCTTCTCAGAGGAGGTGACTTCTGAGGTGGGCCTTGAAGCATGAAGAGGAAGGCACTTCTCCCAGATAAAAAAGAGAGATGTTGGGCCTCCCTGGTGGCGCAGTGGTTGAGCGCTGCGCTGTGGAGCTGTTGGCAGCGAGTTCGACGCCCAGCCAGGGAGATTCCCACATGGTGTGGCAGACCTCTCCTGCCTCACCCGCTGCTCCCCTCAGCAGTGTATTTCTGATCTGCCTGTTCTGCTCCCCACTCTGTCTCTGGTGAACCCTCTCGCCGCCCCACACCTCTGGCCTGTACCCCAGCTTGTATGTATAAATAAATAAATCTTAAAAAAAAAAAAAAAACTTAAAAAAAAAGAGAGATGTTTAGGCTGCAGCAAGCTTCTCCAGGGCGGGGCTGGGCACCTGGGAGGTAGGACTAGAGGCACCCTGACGGCAAAGCTCTAGAGTCAAAGCCCAACCCCTTGGACCTTCCCCTCCCTCCCTTCTCATAGGGATGGAAGCATGGCCATTGCTGCACCAGAGGGAGGGAGCGTGGCCCTGCCCCGGTGCCCCAGGGCCTAGGTGCACAGCAGTTTGTTGACCTGAGAAAAGAGCCATCTGTAACTGAGGTAATCACACAACTAGTAACAGGTCAAAACTCAGGGAGCCGGCTGCTGGGCATGCGGAAGCTGTTGCCTGCGAAGCCGAAGCCGAGGAGTGAAAGTCGGCGGGTCGCCCAGCATCTGTGCTTGGCACTTTCACATCACTCATCTCCTGCAACCCCAGCCGCAGCCTCATCCCGCAGAAGGAGACGCCGAGGGTGTCAGCGGCTCGCCCCCGGATCCCACAGCGGCCGACCTCGGCCCCTCTCGCCCAGGGGTTTGCTGCTCACCAGCGGGGAGCCTGGGGGACAGATTAGAGGAAGTGGGCCCGTCGTGGTTGGAAAATGCAACCTGCAGAGTTCATAGCGCCCCCTGCCGGTGTGAGTGGCCGCTGCTACCCGCCCTGGGAAAGCTGAGGCTGAGGAGCGCCCAGGCCTGAGTCCTGTGATGGGGGGGGAGGGGGGAGAGGGAGGGGAGAGTTGTTCAGGGAGCCCCCGCTCCACCCGCAGTTTCCACAGACCCTTTTGTTAGATGTTGGGGTTCTGAGTCAGATATCCTCCAGAGAAGGCATTCTACTGCAAAGAGGGTGACTAGATTGAAATAAAACCACCGGGCAGAACATTGGGGATAAACTTATATTAAATAGAACATACTAAAGAGAATACACTCAGGTTAATAATTTAACTGCTGCTCATTTCAAATTCAGGTTTAACTGGCCAATCCTTTATTTTCTCTGACCATCATAATTGCAAAAAAAAAGTTAAATTAAAAAATTAAATGATTCAATGACAAGACATTAACATAGAATAAAATGTGCAAAAGCATAATATTTTAAATATAAAGTAAAATAGAAGTTAAAAATAAAGTAAAATAAACCAGAGGGGAAGGCCGGGCCACGCACCGCGCAGTCCAACAAGATGCCGGCCTTCGCCCCCGGCTCTGCTGCCCTGCGCCTGCGCTTCAGGCCTCCCTCGCGGGCCCCAGCGGCGGCTGTCACGCCGGGAGAGTGACACCGAGGCCTGCAGAAAGCTCTGGAAGAGCTGCCCCCAGGGGTCGCCTGGCTGCGCTTCCCGAAGTGGGGACCTGTCACCCAGAACCCTCCCCAAGGGCGCCCGAAGGACAGGACGCAGCGGTTGCTCAGCGCCTTTTGCTATAAGCCCGTGTGTTCTAGAAAATGGCTTCCTCCCCTCTGAAAGAAGCGCCCCAAGAGTGAGCCAGCGCTGCTTGTTTTCAGGAAGGTCGAGAGCCCTGCCTCGCCTCGCAGCGCTTTCTGCAGCCAGGGAGGTGTGGGCGCCAGCCATGCCCCGAGGCCCAGCGCTCGCCAAGGGCCGCCAGAGCGGACCCCCTGTGGCTCCGCTGCATTCCTGCCCCTCCTCCCCGCTTCCGCTGCTGTCCTGGTTGATACTGTGGAGTAGAAGCCAGTGGTTTCCTTGTTTTTTTCCTACAAATCTGAATGTCCAGGCCTCCTTGGTGGCGCAGGTGTTAGTCTCAGCGCTATCAAGCTATCCCCAGCCAATAAGACTTGAGTTCAATCCTGCCAGAGATCAGGGAGCTACCCCACATGGGGGCAGACCACGCACCTCTGGCCTACACCCCAGTTCTTGTGTGCATAAATAAATTATTTTTTAAAATCTGAGGGCCTCCCTGGGGCTCAAGGGGTTAAGTCTCAGCACTATGAAGCTATCAGCAGCTACGGCAACGTGAGTTTGATCCTTGCCAGGGAGCTTCCCACATGGCACTGCAGACCTCTCCTGCCTCACCTGCTGCTCCCCTCAGCAGTGTATTTCAGTCGATCTGCCTTTTCTGCTCCCCACTCTGTCTCTGGTGAGTCCTCTCACCACACCGTGCCTCTGGCCTACACCCCAGTTCTTGCATGCATGAATAAATATTTTTTGAAAGATTATATTAATGATACATAATATAGCTCGAAAACTGCAAAACCTTCGGCCCAGCAGCCACCACCACCCCCCCACCAATTAATCCTAATGAAACATAGCTGAAGAATTAAAGTGCTGTGATGTTCACGCGGCCTTCCAGCTGGTGGCCCAGGGCCCAGCGCAGGAGGAGCTGGTAAAGGGTTTCCCCCTTCACGCTTGGAATGCGCAGAGCCCTTAAGCAGCTAGAGCAGAGGCTGGGCAATCGGGGAGATGTTTACAATACCATCTTAGTGAAAAATAGTTTAACCTGAAGTGGAACGCACTCATGGATCATGGCTCCATGAGAAAGAGTCTTTATTTGGAGACCTGCTGATCGGCCTGCTGATCTAGGAAATAACGCACCTCTAGAGTTTCCCTCAATGGTTTCATTTTGCAAGACCAGGATATTGACAGTGATAGAATTCCTGGACTCATTTAGATCCCCCCCCCCCGTTTTATTAAACTCGTGAGTGTGTGTTTCTATATAATTTTATCAGAATTGCTTTTTAAAGAACACATGCATATATAGAACTATGTTAAAGGGGTGGGATTTGAGAGATTTTCTTTCAAATGTTTCTCTTTAGTGTTGCTGTGTTGTCTCACCAATTTAAAGAGGAGGAAGGCTGGCCAAGAGGAAGCAGGTGAAGAGAGGAGGTTGGCCAGGCCTCGGTGGCAGAAGGCTGCGGCGCCCACCCAGCTGGACCAGCCATGAGATCTTGGGCAAATCAAGGAGCATCTCCTGAGCAGCAGCTCTTGGGGGTCAAGTAGGGCTCACTCCCCCTGCCCTGTCACCCTACCAGGGTCACTGTGAGATTGTGTTTTGGCCCCTCCAGGCCCTGAACACAGTCTGTTCACCAGCCCCCTCAAAACGAGCCCCTTTGGGAGCCTCTGCGTCTCCCGCGGCCTCCTCACCACTCACAGCCCGGGCACCACCGAAAGGGCCTGCTCTCCACTCTCCGTCTCTCTAGCAGGCGGGGGGCGTGACGACGGGCTTCCCAAACGTTTCCAGCTGCAAAAAGCCTAACTCTCGAATTGAACGTCAGGCTCAACAACGGGTCTCATGGGGCAGTGGGAGGAGAACGGGATCTGCAAGGAAAGCAGCAAATCGACAGCACCTGCTGGGCCCCCCTCTGCTGCTCCTGACAAAGCCTGGCTCGGGCTTTCTCTCCAGTGAGGCCCACCGAGGCAGGGGCAGGGAGGTGGCTCCCCAGACGTCCTGGGCTCCTTCCCAGGTGTATCCTTGCAGATCTGCCCCGTGGCCCTTGTGCAAAAGCCTTCCCACCCCATCCTCGCCACCAGGGAGAAAACCTATAAGCCTGTTCTGAAGGAGTTTCAACTCAAGGCTTTGTGTTTCAACTCCAGCTCGTGAAATACCTGATCGAGAGCTTCATGGGGCCCCGGAAGCACCCTGACCTTCACCTGCTCAGCCCTGCTGTCCTCTGAGTCCGTGGCACCCCTCACTTTCTCCTCCTGTGACTGCCCACCTGATCCTTTAGGCAGGGAATGGCAAACCTCTTCTATAAAGGGCCAGACGGCAAACACATCAACTTTTCACAGGGTCTCTGTCATAGCCACACAGAATGAGCAAGGTGGTGATCCCATTCGTTACATTTTGTTTATGATCACTTGTTATGGGTTGTACTGCAGCCCCTCACTAGAGTGCCGCTGACTATGACCTTATGTAGAGGTATGGCCTGCGCAGATACCGAGTTACAATGCGGTTATCGCCGTGGGCCTGGGTCCATAGCCCAGTGTCCTCACTGGGGGGGAATTTGGACATAGCCACACAAAGACAGAAGGCCATCTGAAGGCCCAAAGGGAAGACAGCAGTGTGAAGATGAGCAGAGAGTAGAGAAGGGGCCACAAGCAAGGACACAGGGACACACACACACACACACACACACACACACACACACACACGGTGGAAGGGGAGGGGAAGTAGGTTCCTCTCTAGAGGCTTCAGTTAGTGGCAGCTTCATACAGCAGCCCTAGGAAACGAATACAGCACTGAAGATGGAACGTTACATCACGTTCATGATATCTTCTATCTTCCCCAGGTACCCCTCTTCACGCTAGAATGCCAGATGGCCTCTGGGTCAGCATGGGCACCAGTGGGAGGCTGAGTGGGGAGACTGGCTCCCCCGGCTGAGAAAGTGCCACTATTTGGGTGACTTAAAGCCTCTAGTGGCCACACTCCTCACTGCCAGAACCTCTTAAGAACCTGAAAAAAAGGAGTGTCGGACAACCACTTTCTGTCCCAGAAACTCGGTGTGGGGTGCGAGACCCAGTCAGCCAAGGCTGGTGCCTGGTTGGGAGCTTGGGACACAGCCCTTTCAAGTGGCCATTGGGGGCAGATATAAGCAGTCATGGGAGGGAAACCCAGAAGCAAGAAGCCTCCGAAGCTGGGCCCCAGAATTGCCTGAGGGTTTATTCTACGTGCCCCTCTATGTAAGGAGTTTAGGTGGCCTCTGGACCCTGCAGTCACACCGGCTGCCACAGGAGAGGACAGACGCAGCCCTAGGCCGGTTCTCAAAGGTTCTTTCCGTCCAAGGAAGTCCCACCTGCCTTCCAGCGCTGGGCGTGTCCACGGGCCTCAGCCCCCTTCTGTTGGGGGCTCCCAGGGCCTGAGAGGCCCTTCGAGTCCCGCCAGTGGGAGAGGCCTGGCTCAGGCCAGGGATGCTCTTCTCAAGGTCAGGCTGGCCCCACCCCAGTGGCGTGGTCCAGCAGCACCCTAACACGGACAGGGCTCCACCACCCATTACCATGATGAGGGGGTTAGGTCTCCTGATGGCGGAGCGTGCCAGGTGCCAGCCTCATCTACAGAAAGCCTCAGCTCACAAGCAACGTGATCCTTTTTCATAAATAAACACACACACTCATGCATATACATGGAGAGTTGTCTTGAGAGTTATTTAGAGTCTGTGTACATATTTTATACAAACACACTTACATATGTCCATGGAATAGAATATATACTATATATAAATAAAAATAGAGACGCAAATATACTAAAAGTTCAACAGTAGTGTTTGAAAATAATTTTTTAAAAATAAAACTTAATGGGGCCTCCCTAGTGGCGCAATGGGTTAAGCACAGCACTATGAGGCTGTCCAGAGCCACTGCAGCACCAGTTTGATCCCCGGCCAGGGAGCTTCCCACAGGGTGCTGCAGACCTCTCCTGCCTCACCCGCTGCTCCCCTCAGCAGTGGATTTCAGGCGATCTGCCTGTTCTGCTCCCCACTCTGTGTCTGGTGAATCCTCTCACCCCTCCACACCTCTGGCCTACACCCCAGCTTGTATGCATAAATAAAATAAAATAAATATTTAAAAAAGTAGTAATAAATAAAACTTAGAGGTATAACGGACACATAATAAACTGCACCTATTTTAAGCAGACAGTTAGGGCCTCCCCGGTGGCACAGCGGTTAAGCGCTGCGCTGTGGAGCTGTTGGCAGTGGCGACGTGAGTTCGACGCCTGGCCGGGGAGAATCCCACATGGCGCAGCAGAACTCTCCTGCCTCGCCCGCTGCTCCCCTCAGCAGTATATTTCTGATCTGCCTGTTCTGTTCCCCGTTCTGTCTCTGGTGAACCCTCTCGCCACCCCACGCCTCTGGCCTGTACCCCAACTTGTATGTATAAATAAAAAATAAATCTTAAAAAAAAAAAAAGAGGACAGTTAGATGCATTTTGACAAAAACATACACCCATGTACTGCCAGGTGGTGCCATACTTTTGTGTCTTTCTTCAATTTGTAATGTTTTAAATTCAGTGGCCCAGTGTGACTTGAGTAACTGGAGAGACAGAGACAGAGAGACAGAGAGAACCTACGTTTCTGGTGTTACACTCAGCATCCAGCAGAGCCCAGCCTCTAGACAGGGCTGGCGGGGACTTCATAACCACCAACCCTCGGGGTCCCATTAAGGCAGAATATTGACCCATGTTGTTGGCTAATAAACCACAGCTCAGAGAGGGCGCTCTGTGACTAAGGGGATGTGCCGCTAAGTGGAGAGTCAGGGCCAGCGAGGGAAAGGCTCGCACCACGCGTCTAGCGTGTCCAGTGTCCTTTCCATACTCCAGGCTCAACACCAACTGCACTTTCTCCAGGCCTTTGGGTGTCCCTGGCTCTTTGGGCGTTCCTGGCTCGTCAGCCGTGGGAAAGAGGCCAGTATCCCGTTCTTGCACAGCAGCCTCTGAGCCTGGCCCTCAAGAACAGCCGCACCTCCCGCTGGTCACCAGTTAATTCAGGAGCCCTGGGGGAGCCCTGGGCCAGACCCTGAGGCCTGCTCCTGCAGGATGCTGCCCTTGTCCCAGGAAGGCCAAAATGCTTTTGATGCTGGCTAAACCCACCTGAGAGGAGAATGGAAGTAGGTCAGGCAGAATAGCACCCCTAAAACACGCGCACACACATACACACACAGCTTCTGCCTCTCCACTTCCAGGGATGAAACCCGCCACAGCTAGGTCTCCTGGGGGTCGCTAAACCAGAAGTGGTCGAGGCCTCTCCTGCGACCCAGTTATCCTAGAAATGGGGGTGCAGCAAAGTGCAGGGCAAACAGGACACCACGGCTTCAGTGTGCCCCGAGACGAGGTTGGGGGCCAGGGCAACCTTGAGCACATCCCAAATTTGTGCCCACTCCTGGAGCCTCCCCCACACATGGGCACACGTGACTGGCAAACTGGGCATCGACCGCTCCCGTACAGCCTGGCCCAGACGGGGGCTGACCACCCACACACAGTCCCACCTATAATTCTCATAATAAGCCCCGTCAATGGCGGCATCACCCAAGAGTTCTTCCTCTGAGAACTGCCTGGCGACACCCTGGAGGTCCCCCAGGTAGAGGTGACCCTTAGCACCCAAGCCCTTTCGGGACATGCAAACCCAGAAGCGCGGCCCTGGCTCCACACAATAGGGCCAACTTACAAAGATGGCCCCGAGCCCTTCCACCTGGCACCACATTTTAAATATTAATGCTAGAAAATGGTCAGACACAGGCACCAGGCTGGACAAACGGTGCAGGGGCCGGGGTGCTCCCAGAGGCAGAGGCGTGTCCCCATCCAGGGGACCCAAGATGTCATCGTTGCTGAGAGCTCTAGGCCCCTGTGCAGTGTCCAGCCCAAGTGGGAAGGGACATTCCTGGGCCCATGTCTCTGTCCTAAGCCCCGTGCCCCATCTCATCTAACCCTTACCACAACCTGTGAGGCAGACAGGGCCCAATTTTCTCTCTATCCCTAAACACAAATTCAGAGAGGTTAAGACACTTGCTCAAGGTCACACAGCCAGTGGGGACTCAGTCGGGGCTTTCGACTCCCTTGTGCACCCCCACTCCAGAGCAGCCCCGTAGTGGTGGGTACAAAGGAGCCAGGACTGAGCAAGGCAGTGTGTGGGGCAGCATACTCAGACCTTCGAGGAGGGAGTGGGGAGCCACCGCAGGACCTGAGGGAACCAGCCCAAGGCCTGTGAAAGGCAGAGGGCGGGCAGGTGGCGCAGGTAGTGCAAGGCAGGTTTTGAAATTCCGGGGTTGCCACTACGCACCCCGCCGCCACGGGAACATATCCCACTTGTAAAATGGGATAAGAGCACCTAGCACAGAGGTGCTAAAGGTGAAATTAGTTAATACAGAATGATTTCTGGTACCTACTGAATGCTCCATTCATGTTAGTCATAACCATCATAAGTACTACGTATGCTGATGTTCCAGACCTGACCTGGGCCCTGGGGCTACAGAAACCAGGAAAATTTCTGTTCTTTGTACCTTTCGTTTTCATGAAACAGTAAAAAAAAAAGTAAGTAAATTAATGACTAAGAATTTCAGAGGTTGATAGCTATGAAGATAACAAAATAGGAAAGAGTGGACACAGGCCGCTTGAGCTATTCAGGGAGTGCTTCTCTGAACTGAGACCTGAATGATGGCAAACAAGCAGAGCAGGGAAGTGACGAGTAAACTTTCCAAGGGCACAGCATGTGCAAAGGCCCTGTGGTGGGGAAGAGTGCGCAGGGCAAAGAAGGCCAGTGTGGCTGCCGTGCTGTGTGTGGGAGTTCATGCATGGGCCAAAGGCAAATGTTTATTCTTGTCACCAGCTATGACTGAGGGATTTCTAAAAAGGGTTTGGATTTTAATGAGATTACTGTGTGCTGCATGTGCTGGAAGGCACAGGAGCAGAAGCGAAGAAAACTGTGGAGGCACACGGGGGACAGAGCCATCATGGGCAGAGCTCAGTGAGGGGAGAGATCATGGGGATTTGTGCTAAAGCTGGAGAAGAAAGATGGTGAAAACCGGCCAAATGGAGGCTATATTTAGAGGTTTATGCTGTCAGAACAAGCTGGTGAGCTGGATGTGGGATGTGACAGCAAGAAGGGAATCAGGGATGAGTCCCGGGGTTTTGACACCAATTAAGCCCCCGTTACAGAGATGTGGAAGGCAGGGAGCGAGTGGGGAGGAGACCAAGAATGCCGTTTGTGACAGGTAGCATTTGAGGTGTCTTCAACACCAAGGAGAGAGAGAGGCAGATGTATGAACCTGGGTCTCCAGGGTGGGAACAATGTGAGGGCCCTGGGGCCCCCAACTTTCAGAGAACAGGAAGAAAGGAACCAGTGGGGTGGGGGAGAGGGAATATGTCAAGAGTCCAGGGAAGTAGGAGTCTCGGGAGGAGGGCAGCCTGCTCCTAGAGGCCCCGTGGGGTGGAGGGGACCCAGAAGCAGAGCTGCAGAGAAATGGCATCTGGAGAGCACCCAGGGACAGTGTGTGTGTGAGATGGGCCGGGAGCACTGGGGAAATGAAACGGAGAAATGGGTGCTGCCGGACAGACAGAGCCACCGCCAGCCAGCAGGAGGGAGGGGACAGATTCAGAGGTGGGTGGAGGGTGAGCCAGCAGGAGGCCTGGGGAGGGGAGCGAGGACGGGCGTTCTGGAAGTCCTCACTCTGGGCCAGGAGCACTCAGGTGATCAGATAGTCCATGCTCTGTTGCCTGACCTGGTCAGGCCAAGCAAGGGACATGCAGGGGGGTGTGGCGTCTCCTCTCCCCCGGGCTTCAGAGCGCTCCCCTCTCCTCTGGTGGAGGACGGAGGACAGCCCCGTGAGCCCACCAGGAAACTTCTCTGGAGGCTCAGAGTTGCCGCCCTTAACCCGAGTGCAGGATTTTGGCCAAAGCCTTGCTCTGAGTGGCCTGTGTCTCTGCGGGCTCAGCTCCTCACCCCCATTAGCCCTACCGCTAGGCCCTGCGGGACCTCTCCACCCAAGTCACAGAGGACTCCAGCCCATGGGCTGCAAATGCAGTGGCCTTTCTTCTGACACAATTCAGGGTTGAAAATGGGGGTTTGGCTGGCTGCTCTCTGGTATTTGAATCTAACTTTGAAAATTGTTTTAGTTGCCTACCCCTCAGATGCCTCGGCCCCTGGGGTATGACTTCCTTGTGTCCCCCACTCTCCCCGCACTGCAGCTCGTCCCCTACATCCACAAGCCCCAGGAGTGCCACTAGTGCCCAGGCCTGCCACCTTCCGTTGCTCCCTCCCCTTAGCTTGGGCCAAACCTCCCACCTATGACCCCAGGGTGCTCACCGTGGCTTTTAGAACTAGCAGGCACTGATGTCATCTGTTTCTCCTTGGCCGAGGAGCTACAGCCTCAAAGATCCTGTCTGAAGTCCAACCCACACCAGGCTTCCTCTGGGTGGGCACACCAGTGGGCTAATTTTCAAACTACAGTGGCCAAATGGAGTGCTTCCATTGCTTGCTTCCTGTTACAGACGCCTAGCTCTCAAAAAAAAAAAAAATAATAATAATAATAATATTAAGTCTTAAGTCTTCACTTCCCCAACAGGGTTAACACTCTTCCAAATCGATCAAACTAGGGCCAATGTTTGTTTCTCTCTGAACTGAGCCTCTGCGCTAAGCGGACTGTTGCTGACCCACCTGAGGGAGTCAGACAGCCCTCCTACTCTTCTGCTTGACCCCCAGAAGCCTCATTTCTGGGAATCTGAAGGAAAAAAGTACAAAATGGGGTGGGGGGGGAGGAGGAAGTCGACGTGAAAGATATTTACTGCAACCCTACGTATAGCAAAAATAAAATGCATCTATGCACATTAACATCCAACAAGAAAGTGCCACGCAACTGTAAAAAAATGCATTCTCTATCAACACTGAAAAATACTGAGGAAAAAAACAGGACAGAAGTTGAATGTATGTTGACAATTCTGTAAAGAAAAAAGGTTCCATGAAAGAGGCCTCCTTTTTCTCAAAACTGCCAGCAACATGGTATGGTCCTGATAAAGTCTGGCATAGAAAGAAAACTTGAATAACCTTCCTTAGGAGACGCAGCTGTGGGCAGGCCTGCGGGCACTGAGGAGACAGAGACCCAGCTGGGAGGCCAGGCCACGGGCTGCATGTGGGGGCTGCTTCCCAGCAGCTCTGAGCTGGGACTCTGTCTCACAGATGGGGGGAGACAGGGAACTAGTGTGGCAGGCAGAGGAAAATGAGAATGAAGGGGACACCGTGTGACAGGGCTCCCCGAACCCAAGGCACCGGCCCAGACCCGGAGGCTCTAGGGGGGTGGTTTTCCCCAAATGGCCGTCCGGCACTTTTTCAAGGACCAGGGACCCTGTACTGTGAGTCAGAGGTGAATAAGGACCCTCTTTAAGCTGCTGCCTGCCTTCTGGAACCACCCAGAACCATCCCAGCCCCTTGAGCTACCCCTGTCAGTGTCCGCAGACATCTCTTAACTCTCTTTTGTTAGGCCAAACTCCTCGGCTGCTCCAGAGTATGCCCTGCACTGTCCATCTCCCATCCATGCGGGCTGCCCCACAGATGGGGAACGGCCCCATAATCGAGGTCCTGCAGCTATGTGACCCACACACTGGCACACGGCTTTGTGCCCTCCCGGGTCCAGTCCAAGGCAGGACTGACTTGCCCCGCAACCCTGTGGCATTAGAACTTATTTTAGAGCTTCAAGTCCATCAAAGGCTTTTTTCCCCACCCAGGTTACAATCTCTACTTCAGCTCCCGCAGATGATGTTTTCAGAGGGAGAAACGCATTGTCTGGACCCCAAGCTAGCCACCGCCCCCACTGGGGTCCTTGACCTCCCGAGAAGGTTGTGAGCAGTCATGTCCGGGGAAAGGAGACGCAAGACAAAAGGACATTATTACGGTGCTTTTTCCGTTTTTCTTTTTGCACAAAAACAGTCCATTTATTCAAGTGTTCTCCAGCACAAGTACATTAGAAAGGAGCTTTATTATATTCTTCTGGGCACAAAAAAATGTGATGAAGGCGGAATTGACAGACTTTCTACATCTGCTGTACGCATTGACCTCTTTAATTATTTCATAAACAGCTATGTCACGAGCATCACTTACACAGAGATACAACAGGACCCCAGGGGGGCGGGGAGGGGACCTGCTCGGGGTCCCGCACACGCGCCCCTCCCTGGATGTCCCAGAACCAGACTGTGAAATGTACATTATTATTGTCAATAAATAGAGAAGCAACCCTAAAAAAAATACAGTGGTGAAAGGATGCTGGAACCAGGAAGAACAAACAAAAAAAAAAGGATAAAAGAGGAACCCAAGAGAAAGGTTTACGGGCCGGGAAGGGAAGGGTGGGGTAAATCCTGCATTTAGCTGCGTGGAATGTGGAGTAAAAGTGCTCTGCCGCCGGGGTCAAAGCGAAATCGTCTGTAACAGTAAAAGTTATTACCAAATCAGCTATGGAGTTTATTCTTCAGTATGAATACATGATTTCCCACAAATAAGTAAGCACCCGCTACTTCAATGCCTCAGCTAAAACACATGAAATTGCTCATTTAGTTTTCAAGTACAAAGTTAAAATGCCTTTTTAATAATAATATATCAGAGTAAAATAATAGTCTCTTTTAAACTCCACTACAAGAAAACAAAACAAACAGTCATTGTCCAGACAGCAGACTTAATTTAACAATATATATTTTTAATAAAATGTTTTTAGCACCTTGTTGAGTCACCTCCTCCCTCTGCGTATTCTAAGGAATTTCGGCATTTTTGTTGTCTGTTGAATTCTAGGGCTGGGCCACCCAATTGTCTGGAAGTGATATGGGACTAAGGTGAAGCTCTGATTCCCTGCTCATCGTCTCAGGCCCAGGGCTGGGCCACTAGACAAGGGGCTGGAGAGCGCCCCTTCCCACCCCCAGCCCCTCCAGTGGAGCAGTGGGGGTAAGAGGGGGAGCTTTCCAATTACTGGAGCTACAGGAGTCCACAGGCCTCAGCTGGGGAGAGTCAGCTGTCTCTACCTGAAAGGGACCTTCCAACCTTGTCCTCACTGCTTGGAACCTGCATGTCTCTCCCTCCCCGCAGATTCCACCGCCACAAGCAAGAGGTCCCCAATCCAAGGCTCGCCCTACCAGGTCTCACACACAGCTACGGGGTAGGGGGTGGAGGGGTGTCTTGCTTCCCAGAGGCCCCCAACCTTTCTTTACCAAAATGTAAAGATTTGAGAGCTTTTGGCAGAACAGTGGGAACCATTCTCCAAGCTGGTCTCTTTCCTCCCAGATCCCCCAAACACTTAAGAGTTAATCCGTGCCTCAGCAGGCGATAGCAAAGAGGGCTGGTTCTAGCTTTGGGCCAGTCTCCCACCCATGCCTTCTTCCACCCTGGGGTGCAGGAAAGGCTTCAGCTTTTTCTGCCTGATCACCAGGGCTGGGAGCAACTAGACTAGACAAGGCGCATTAACAAATCCAGATTCTTCTCTGCCTGGGATCAAAATGGGTGCCCGGCTAGGAACCAGAATCTTGGCTTTGCGGGTCCCGGCTGACGAAAACAGCCAGCCCCCATCAGGTCACTATGCCAGGCAGGTCCGGGACCCTAAGCCACAGCCCAAGGGGCCCCTGCAAGCTTCCTGAAAATGCTGTGCCACAGCGAGTCTGCACCAAGCAGGGCAGCGGCAGGAATTCAAAACTGCCTCCAAATCCAGTCTGTTCTTACACAGCTGCAGTGAGGAGACTCCTGACTGCAACTGCCCTGGGGAGCATTTCCCAGATGGCGCCACGGAATCATTCCTTCCTTGGCTCCTGCAACAGGCCTCCCTGTGCTGGAGATGGTGGGTTATTCCAGGCTAGGCTTCCCCAGGATCCCCAGGAAGAGAGGGGAGCCCATCCACGCTCAAGCCTTCCTGCCGGGACTGCCTGTTCCAGTCAGCACCCCAGGGGTGCAACCAAACTCACGGTCCCTCCATCAATCAGTCCTAGACGCCCTGTGGGAAAGATGCTTTCTAGGATCACATCCCATAGCAAGGTTCTGGGATTGAGAGACAACAGTGATACCCTCCATGTCCACCCTCACCTGCTGCTCCCCAGCCGACTGTTCTGCAGTCCACCCCAAAGAGAAGGGGCCAGCACCGGCCAGTTGAGGCCCACAGCTGCCTGCCGCAGACCAGCTTCCTCCTCCCAGAAGCCGGGGGCTCCGCGACCCTCACCAGCTCCCCTCCCGCTCCCTCAGATCAGAGCCAAGCCTCTGCGCAACACACTTGCTGGACACCTGCAGTCAGCGAGGCTTCAGCCTGACCCCTAGCTCCCGGGTAGACGGCCCTGCTCCAGAAAATCCCATGTAGAACAGAATCCAGAATTTTCCCTGCGCCTTCCTGGCCTCTCCCACTCCACTGCCTCTACCGTCACCACAGCAGCACAGCAATCCCTGCCTCCTCCTCGCAGGACCCTGCCTCACTCAGCCTCCTGAAGCACAGAGCATCCTCCGGTAACCTGACCCAGAAATCTGGGGCGTGGGGGGGGGGGGGCAATGTTAAAAGCATCCGGTGTCGTCACGTTGGCACATTCGCAAGGTACCCTGCACCCTACCAACTTCTACTGAGGGGCCAAGCCCATGGGTTAGACTGGAGGAAAAGCTGGTGATGAACGCTCATCCCGGGAGAGGCGCATCTGGCCGCCTGGGGCCTAGTCAGGCTGCCTGACCAGGGACGTGCGCTCCTGAGCAGCAGCCACAGCAGCAAGGCCGCCTCTGCGCAAGCTGGAAGCCCATGCCAACTCCTCGGGTTTGCCACACCCTTGGCCACCAAGGTTCTCCCCCACACCAACTTCCCGGGTGGAGCTTGGCCCTGGGAAAGGCCAACTCCTTCACATGAGCAGCAGACAGAAGGCCAAGGAGAACCGGGAGAGCGGGCGTCTTTCTACAGGTGGCCCAGAAGACGCTGTCCTGACACTGAGGCTGGGAAGACCTTGGTGCTGGCCGGCGGGGAGGGAGCACCTTGGACTGCCTGAGGCAGCCCTCCTCCCCCCAGCCCTTCTGAAGTGGTGCTGGTGGGCTCTGGGCCAGGAAGATGGAGCCTGGCAGGAGCAAGGAGGGGACAGGGTAAGCACCACCGGTTACCTGGTTACCTACAGACTCTGGTGAAGGAGGGGCAGCGGTACTCCCCGCCTCCTAGCTGCTCCAGCCCCATGGGGTCCCAATCAACACCTGCCACCTTGTCACAGAGCTGGCGGGAAGCAACTGGGTGTGATCTTAACCAATCTGACAAGGGAGTAGGCTGGGGTCCAGGACTAAGCACCCAAAAACAGGAGTGGGGGACTGAGGCCACCGGCTGTGAGCTTACTCCTGAGCGATAAGCACGGGAATCAAAGCCTTGGCTTAGCTGTGTCCAATTGCTAATTTGCATCATCCCAAAGATTGAGGTTCACCGTCCCATTTTTTTTTTCCCCAGTGAAAGCCCCTGGCCAAGACAGACTTGGATGCCAATTTTATTTTGGTTGGGGGAGAATAGGTAGGGGGAGTTGAGGGCTGACTTGACTGGTGCCTCGAGTTGCAGGTCAGTATCACAGGTTGCTAACAGAAGAATCTTGACATCACCAGGGGCAAAAGAGATAGAACGCTACCTGCTAGAGGAGAGCACCTGCTAAAATAAAACCTCCTCCTTTCCCTGCCTTCAGCACCTAGCAACTTCTGGGACTGACAGTCCACCTGCAATCAGGGCAACAGAGGTAAACAGCCGCAGGGCCGACTCCGCAAAGTCCTGGATCCCGGGGAGAACAGCGCCGGGAGCTCCCTGGCTGTGTGTGTGTGTGCGTGCGTGTGTGTGTGTGTGAGTGCATTCGTTATGCATCCATATAGAAACAGGTTCCTGTGTGTGCGTGTGGATTGATTAGTGTGGGGCTTATGTCTGCAGTGGGGTCCGAGGCTCAGCATTCTGAGCCCCCTCGCCCTGCTCCCCACCACATAATATTTCTTATACATGACCCTATCTATGTATTTATAGAGCGCCTATCACCATAGGCCCTATCTTTCTAGGGATGCGAACTTGAGACCGTGTGCTTAAAAGCACACCTCCCAGCTCTGCCAGTCCCAGGAGGTGCCATTCCCCCCTCCCATTATAAAATATATATCTCTATATGCCACATATCTACACCCCATCTATTCAGGCAAGCATCTGCCCATTGGGCCCTCACCCTGGAGCCACCTCTGCCGTTCCTGCCTACCGCCAACTCCAGGCCACCCGCCTCGGCAGGAAGAGGAACAAGAGCCGTGCACGGGGCCCCAGGAGCTGCTGACTCCAAGTCAGAGCACAGCTATCATCAGACCAAGTACTAGAAAAGAAACACACACCACTCCAATCACACACGCGCGGAGAGAGACGCCTGGCCCTCCCTCCAGCCCTGACACGCGACTCGAGAGGAGGGGAAGTAGAAGAGAAGAGGACGCCGGAAGGCCGCCCAGCTGCCGCGGCGCCCGGCGGCCCACCTGGCCCGAGGGGAGGGGAGCCAGGGCACCAGGGCCACCACCTAGAAGCACCCTGCTCCCCGCACCTTGGTTTGAAACCTAAAGGGAGGGGTGTTGGGTTTTTGTTTTCTTCAAAGAAAAGTCTGAAAACAAACATAATTAGAACCAGAACCATAAGAATAATAACAAAAGGTGTCGTCAGCCTCCCAGTATAAAACTGCAGCCTTTGGAGATGACCAAAAACATCGCATTCCAGGGCCGCAGCCGCCTTGTGCGCAGAGGGTGGGTGGTGGGGCCTCATAAAAGAACACACAAAAGGCGACTTAGACAGGAAAGCACCAGTACGTTTTGTATGTTTTTTTATTTGCTCCAGGTGGGGTTTGGACTGTCACTTCCCCGCACGCTGGATGATTTCTGATCCCACACAAGGAGCCCACCAATCGGCTAAGGTGAGAAATCGGGAATGAAGACCCCTTATCCTACCATCTCGCCGAGAGGGGTCTCCTTTTAGAAAAAAATCAAAAGGTTATTTATTGCGTGAGCCTGGATGAAATTCCACTCTCAGCTTTCCACGGTCCCCACCACCTCATTGTACCCCTTTTTTTGGCAGGGAGAAAAGGGAGAGCACTGTCCCCAAGTGCCTCTCCTTCACCTTGTTAAAGAGCAAGGGGAAAAAGAGTCCCCCAGGATACCGACTTGTCTTCAAGCTATCTCCCTTTCTCCATCCTTGGTTAAAACCCTTTGCACATAAGGCAACGTGGAAGCTGATGTTTTTACTCATCTCGCTGTTTTAAAGCACCATTTTGAAGTCAGGTTGTACAGTAGTTAACAGTACCTTTTATATATATATCTCATATCTATCATATATATATAAACTGTAAACAAGAGGTAACAGCGGCTTCTAGAAACTGATTTTCTTCAAGGTTTCCTGTGTGGTAGGCACCTGAAATACTGTATAAAAGGGTCTTGGTGGTGTTCTCGTCTCCCTGCTCTAGATGGGTTCTGCTCTGCAAACCAGGAATGGTGCTGGCAAGAGGCTCGGGGCTGGCAGGGATCCTGCCACCTGAGCATCTTGCAATTTTCTGTCCCCTGCTTGTGCTCCTATCTGATCAGGCCAGAGACAACAAAAGATATATAGTAAAAAAAAAAAAAAAAAAAAAA
This sequence comes from Scalopus aquaticus, assembly GCA_004024925.1. Lineage (NCBI taxonomy): Eukaryota > Metazoa > Chordata > Mammalia > Eulipotyphla > Talpidae > Scalopus > Scalopus aquaticus. Next base: position 98,078 of record PVIJ01004002.1, on the reverse strand, counting down.
TCCAATATATAGATTTCTATAGAATTTTCTTTTTTCCCCTCACTCCCATCCTTCCTCTGCAAGGTATTGTTACTAATTTTTGTTACTGATTTTGCTGGAATAAACCCTCTTGTTTCAGTCACAGCAAGAAACAAAAACCCAAACAAACAGAAAACCCCTCTGAAAAGAGTAGAAAACAAAAAGTTTGACCAAAAAAAAAAAATTATAAGGGCGGGGGGGGCTTGGTTGTTTGTTTGTTTTTTTTTTTTTTAAGTAGGACTGAAGATTAACATTGAAAAAACCAGGAGATGATGTCCAACCCTTTTTGCAAGGCAAAAAGCCCTCCGGTATTTCCGCCTCTGTGGTTTTTGTTTTAAATTCCTTTTTCTCTTCTGGGTGCTGATACTTCTCTCCATCCTCATGTTCTTGGTGTTTTTGTTGTGTTTTGTGTTTTTTGTTTGTTTGCTTAACTATCTCAGTTTGCCCTCATGTCCCTTACACACAAGCAAAATATTCCTTCAGCGGAGCGAAGAGGTGGCGGATGACCGGCACGCTCCAGGACCGGCCCAGCAGTCTCTGCCTCGCCAAGCGGCTCATGTTCGAGACGTCGGTATAGTGGACAGGGAAGCCAAACACCCTGGGGAGACAAGGCGGTAAGGGCAGCGGTGAGCGCCGGCACAGGCCATCCTGCTCAGTCTCTGTCCTTCAGAGCTAACTCCTTCCATACTCAGGTCACCAGCCATGGGCCAGGCACCCAGTTAGTTGGTGAGCCTAGAGATTTACCACAGAAAGTACGGTTGACCCTCCAACACCACGGGGGTGAGAGGCGCCAAACCCTGCCATCAAAAATTTGAGTGTAATTCGACTCCCCAAAACCTTAACTAAAAGTCTGCTGCTGACAAGAAGCCTTTCTGGTAACAGGAACTGCTGACTCACACGCGTTTCGTGTGCCGCGTGGACTGTGTGCTGCATTCTCACTAAAGCCAGCTAGAGCAGAAACTGTTACTGAGAAATCACGAGAAAACACGTTGATAGTAGTGCACTGCTGCATTTACCGACTCTTAAGTTTCATCTGTGTAAGAAAATCTACATGTGAGTGAATCCAAGCAGTTGCTGAAGGGTCAAGTGTGTGAAGAGCACCTCCAGACAGGCTCTACCCGAGGCCAAGGGCCACCTGGAGTCTGTATGTAATGAATATGCACCCCGAGACTCTTCCCCTGAAGGAGAGCAAGCTTCTCAAAGGAGCCCAAGCTGCTGGTGTAAGTGGTCTTTAACTAAATCCCAGCTCTACTCAGAGGATCACACTCCTAACGCCCACCGGCCAAGTGCACACCATGCCGGGTGCCGAGGCGCAAGCCCGCAGGGGCGCCGCTGGCTCAGTTCACAAGGCCCAGGCAAACAGGAGCCCGGGAGCCCGGGAGCGCCTGTAGCCGCCATGTTCTCTCCAATTCAGCAGGACCCGTTAGCCTGGGTGGAAGCGGCTGACTCTAAGACGCCTCTCACTTTGGCCCTTCCCCAGGAACCTGCCATGCCGGGAAATGCACGGAAAACCCCCCTGCTCACAAAGAATCTGAAAGGGGCAAGCCTGACTGGCAGAGGCAGAGCAGTCAGAACCTAGCCCCGTGACACCCCTCAGCCTCGGTACCTTTCCATTTCAGTGCACCATAAGATGTCCTCTTTCTCGTTCATGAAGACAGGAAAATGCTGGTCTTTGCCTTGTTTTATGGAGTTCGACCTAGTAGTGATGGTCCTCACTTTGCTGAACTAGAAGATGAAGAGAGAAGAGGGGTGAGCACTCGCTCCTGGTCTCGAGGGGGCCAGGCTCTGGTCAGAGCTGGTGAGCCAGCTCCTATGAGGCTGGCCCAGGGGCGGACTGGGCTCAGGTTCGGGTCAGGAGCCTCTGCAGACCCCACTGCTCTGCTTTCCTGCCCAGTGTGAGGTCACCCAGCCATCCTTAGTCTCCTCCCTGCTGGCCGAGGACTTGGGAGTTGGTAGCTCGAGCCACTGTCTTCCTGAAGCCTTCCAGAGAACTGGTTCCTTCACGGACACAGTGACACGCAGGAAAAAGGATGCCAGATTACCCAGGGCCCAAAGACACCTCTGGAGTGCCGACAGCCCGAGCGCGGCCTCCACTCGGGCAGAACCTGATGCCCAGCACACTGCCGCCCATAGTCCCCCCCAGAAAAAGGGAAGTTCCACATCACAGGAAAAGCTCTGCTCCCAAGGTTCTTGCCATAAAATTTCAAAGTCCCAGCTGCTAGCGGGACCTTGGCAGAAACTTCTCAGTGTCAATTTCACAGGGAGGCGCTCAGACAAGGCTCACTGGACAAGGAAGGGCTGACAGCCAGGACTCTAGCACTCACTCCCTGCCCTCCAGGGTCTCCCCTGGACCCTCCCCACTGGGTGCATGAGCATGACCCCAAACAAAGGTTTAAATGACACTCTCCACATCAGCTATGCCCACAGTGTCCTAGAGGGCACGCAGGACACCACTGGGGTCCCTGCTAAAGTCCTTTCTGCCCTCTGCCCTTCTCCCTGCCCCCCAGCAGTAGGCCTGGGTGCTGGGCTAACCTTGGCTATTCTGCCATGCTCCAGACACTCCTGCAGCTCCAGCTTGTCATTCACAGTGGATGCCAATGGCCTAGGAGGCAGAAGGGAGAAGGTAACAATCAGGAGAACAGCAGAGTGCTCCCAGGGCCACTGACCTCACCGACGGTGAGCAAGTCTCCCCGTCACCCACACTTTGGGACACCCTTCAAACTCCCCTGAAACACATGAACAGCACACAGTAGCCATCCTATGGACACAAATCCCCCAAGCCTTCTTTCTGAAAGCTAAATTTGAAAGTGCTCTCAAGGTACCAAGAGCCAGGTAATGGTTGCCCAGAAGGGGGAAAAGTCAATTATTTTACATCACTGAATTTTAGAAGTATCCATCACAAAGCAAGCTTAGCAGAGACAGCGTGTTCTGTTTCTCAGCTATGGTGACAGTTAAATGGGTATGAACAGTGGGTGAGATTCACTAAACTCTACACCATAAATGTACAGTTAAAAAAAGACTTAAATCCTGCCCAGACCCCAGGAGACTACAATTCTGTGATGTGTCACTGCTCAGAAGGTAGACCAGATGACTGAGCATGAGTCACCTCTGGCGTGGTCCTTGCCTGACATTTAGAAGTAGTCAATGCTGGTCTCATGCAGCAGTGCACCATCTCAGTGTGGGAACCATGGGGGTGGGCCAGATCATCTCTCTGACGCTTAGTCCCATCTGCTACCTCTGCTGCTGGAAGCCCAGTGTTCTAGCATTTTATAGCTGGAAGAAGCTGGTGAGAACAATCCCGCAGGACCCAGATCTGTCAGGAGACAACGAGTCCATGTCCATGTCCTCCCTGAAAACACTGGACTGTATGTGTAGTACATTGTTCACACACTCACACACACACTTTTGAGAATTTAGTGGAATACACACAGTTTCAGGTCAGATGCACCAATGACCTTTCCATCAATAAGCCCTGGCAAAAGTCAACAGTTTCACCAAGTGGGCATGAGACTGGGGGAGTTCCTGCAGCCCCAGGTCAATGGCGGAGAAGACAGGAGATGACTGAGGCCAGGATGGTATGAGATGTTTCCAGCTGGAGTTACACCAGTGGGACTTAAAATCCATACTCAAAACGTTCTGGAAAAAATTTTCCTCCATAATAAATATCTAAATTGGGTGGATCTCATTATTTATTTTGTTTTGTTTTGAAATAAAGCACTCATTGAATTTTTTCCAAGAACTCATTCATAATACTTGTGAACAAGAATTTGAAATTTTGGAAATCGCAAAACATACAGACTTAAAATACGACTCAATAATTTTCTTGCTACTCTAGCTACAGTAATTTTTAAGCTACTCTAGCAGTCTTACACCTCTAAAAATATGGTGACACACACTCTCAAGTTAATTTCCTTAAAAATGAAAGAGTTAAAACTCAACTAATTCAGATTATACTTAGTCCTAAATTAACTTCACTCTGCTTCTGAACTGCCAACTCAACTAGAATTCCTTTTTCCTCACAGGAGTCTAATCAAGCAATCACTATACTAAAGGAATGGATTTTTCTTCATTCCTGGATATTAGAATCCATGTAACCTGATCAAGAGCACCCTTCCAGTGAGGGACCTAAAGCCAACTCAGGCAGGACCACTCATCTGTGGGCTGCTTAAGAGGCCCTCTCTGGGAGGAACACTCAGCCGCTGTGGGCGCCACTCCTCACCCCCCCAGCCCCCGCTCTTCCTTAGGCCCTGGAGTCGCAGCACCTATGCAGGAGAACCAACCAGTTCCTCAGCAGGGCACGGTTCTTGATACAGAGTAAACTCCACATTTCGACACCAGCGGTCGGCTTCTCAGGCAGGTCTTTCCTACACCCCAAACCCCTTCCTTCGCATGGAGGACAAAGGGAGGCCTGGGCAAGCAGCAGATCTTCAGCAGGGGCGGTGGCCCAAGGGCCCAGCCAGTGCCCTCCCGCCTCGGCCCATCACCACTCTGCCACCTGCGGACACCGCCCCGAAGCCAAGGACGGGCGCACTCACCAACCTGTTCATACCGGGAAGGTTCCCCCAGAAGTAGCGGGCCCTGTGTGCAGCTGATACTTCTTTGGCATCAATCATCACAGGGTTGGACTGCAAAACAGCAGAGATGCAGGATGAGCAAAAGCAGAATAGTAACAGTGCCAGGGAGCTTTGCTGGGCTAGATCCTGAAGAAGCCTCAAAGCCTCTTACTTCTCCCTCAGGGGTCACCAGCTGGGACAGCCTGGAGTCTCCAGGAAAAGCCAGAATCGCACATGCTCTCCCTGGAACTTTGGAGACCAACTCGGTCCAACCAGACGTGCGCACTCACGGATGTTCTGACAGCCTCCCCTGCCATCACTAGCGCCCTAGCTGTAGGTGGCTAATGACACGTGTGAGAAGGCCAGTGTGACGGAGGGACTGTAACGTTAATTTGAGGTGTGACTGATGGCTGCCATACTGGAACACAGAGCTCTAGCTCGCCCAGAAGCTGGGAGGAAGAAAGCGCCAGTGGGTGTGGCTACGTTCACGGCGCACCAGATGACAGCCAAATAAGACACCTACTTGCACTTAAAGCCAGGACGCCAGCTTGAGGTATTAATGACCCCCAGATATGGGCCTGTCCACCCCAATATCGCCTCTGGTTGCAGAGATCCTTTGTGCAAGGTTCAAACCTGGTTCAGGAATGAGCAGGGACCCATATTATGAGGAATGAAAACTGAGAAGTCATTCTTTTCTTCCCAGGTGCTATCTTAAGCATGTCTTGGTGCCAGGGAGTGAGGATAAGCCATCTGGACGTGAACTCAACTTTGGCCTCAGTGACCGGCCACAGAACATCTGCCCCAGCAACCTGACAGCCCCAGTTAGTAACTGTCAGCTCCTTCAGGCCCCGAGAGCCCCACATACCACCTCTCAGAGCAAGACCACGGGTTCTTTCCAGGGTGGGGCTCTCACAAGGCTCGCACCCTTTCTAACGGGAAAGCTCTGAGCTTCTCAAGTGGGCCCCTCGCCAAGAAAGCAGAAGTCACCAGTCCCCAGCTCCACAATGCAGATGAGACAGGAATAAAGCAGCAGTCCAAGGTAGACGCCATGAGCGAGCTGGCTAAACCAAGGTTGCTGGCTATACCTCGAGAAATCGCGAGATGTCCCTCTTGTCACTAACGCCCATGGCCACCACATTCTCAAAGAGCCAGAAGAAGGGGCGATCATCTCCCTCCTTGGGCCGCGCATCATGCAGGAGGCGGTAGAACTCAAAGAAGAGCCGGCCAGTGCCCTCTGAGAGGTTGGAAGAGAAAGCCATCAGCTGGGCTGTCCGCAGGAGACAGTGGTGTGGCTCGGGCGCGGGGAGGGGGGAGGATGGGGCGTGGGGAGTAGCCGACCCAGGGCAGAAATATCCAAGTAGGAAATCTGCGTGCGGAAGCACCAGCTCAGAAAGTGGAGGGGTGAGCAGATACTTACCATAGAGTCCCTTGCGGGCAGGGTTGACGATGGAGAGATCATTGCAGGGACTGCCCCCAATCACCAGATCAAACGGGCCCCACTCCTGGATCTGGGAGGATAAAGGTAATGTGATGGGCTTGATGTCCGGGGACAGAGGCAGAAAGGAAAAGAGAAATTATCTGTGAATCTGGCAACGGCACGGGAGAGGAGCCCGGCTGTGCTGTATGCTCACCGCACGCACACACGTGCGTCTCACACGCGCGCACTCTGCAGCCTCAGGCAAGTCACTGACTCTGGGCTCAGTTTTCTAAACAATAAAGTGAAGGGACAGAGCGGGGTCTGAGGCCGGCGGGACGGCAGGTGTTCCCACGGCAGAGCTGCACCTGTCAGGAAGGAGGTCGGGGCTGGCGGCCGGCCGAGGAGCTGCTTTACGCTCCCTGTGCTTTGGGCAGGGTGTCCAGGCCATCTGAACTCTCTTCAATGCTCTGAGAACCCCCCACCCCCACCTCCAGAAATGGAAGCTGGTAAAGCTGTGGCCAGAGTAGTAAGGGGACAGGAACCTGGCTCCAGGCCAAAGCACCCCACCAGAAAGGGACCTGAAAGTGACCAGGAAGCAGCCTGATCCCAAATAAGCAACTCCCCAATTCCCATTTGGAATCTGCCTGTTACCCTCAAGACAGTGAGGAAAAGAGAAGATAAGAAAGGCTGGGGGCGGGGGAGAGCAAATGAACAAAAGGAGAGTGGGCTGGTGCCACCCCCAGGAGCTGAGCACGAGGGATGAGAAGGCGGGAAGGCCCCCCCGGCACTGACATACATGCTTCTGCGTGACGCTGCGGACGTCCCCGACGTACATGATCTTCCCCTGGTGCCGCACCATGCCCACCGTGATGGAGTCCTCGCACACCTCCGAGGCGATGTAGCGATCCACCTGAATGCCCAAGTCCTTCAGCACCAGGAGCCCTGCCCAGCCAGCAAGAAGCACGGTCAGGGGTCACCTCCCGGCACCCTGGTCTTCACAGGGGAGCCCTCTGACCAGTTGAAGACACAGGTCAGGGACATCCCCAAGTCCTATCCACCTGCCCGGTAAGCTGCAGGATGCTTCTGGATCAAACTGGAGTGTTAACAACAAAGACGCCAAGGGCATCCACGCCAGGCCTGAGCTACCTAGAAGGCAGCCAAGGCTGGAAGGACAGGCCAGACAGCAGGTGGTCTGGGAGCCAGGGAGAGGAGCAGGTGACCTTTCCTGTGCCGGTTTTCACCCTGCATACACTGGTTCTCTCACGCACTCCACTTCTCCTCCTGCTGCAATTCTTCCCAGCCTTCGGTATCCAACACGAGCGCCACCTGCTCCAGGGAGGCTTCCTCACACCCCCCAGCCCCCATCACCTCTCCTGTTCTGTGAGCCCCAGCACCTTGAATCTCTCCACTCAGCGGGTGCTCCTAATTCAGCCCTTCTGGTGGGCTGCAAATGGTCTTCAGCACAGAGTAGGGCTCCTTCACAATGTTTCCTCCTCAGCTAACTACCCGTCCCTTCCTACCATGACCCTCCGTGAAGGTTTGCTGACCTGAGGCAAGGAGAGAATTCAACAGATTGAGCGCTTCAGAAGAGACTGTGGCGGCACCATTTCCACAGCTCCCAACAGACCTCCCCCTCAGGAGCCGACGGCCCCCTGGGGTGCGACACAGTTTAAGAAGGCCTCAAGCTCCCAGCCTGGGAAGCCAAGGAGTGAACTGCCCCCTCTGAGTTTCTACAACATGAGAACAGGAGATAAGCCCACGGCCTGCGATCCCACCCCACCCACTAGCCAAGGTCTGAGCCTTTCAGGGAGGAGAAAGCCTCGGGTTAGTCCAGCCTTTCAGGAGAGATTTACGGCAGGGTCAAGAACCACATGAGAAAAACACCACCTACACCCCACACGCTGTCAGCATTTCCGAAAACGGTAACGTGAGGTATAAAGATGCACGTAAGAGTGCGCAACACAGCCGTGCTCTGAAGAGTAGAAAAAACAGTCAACAACCAAATCAGGGGTTAAGTAAACTAGGGCACTTTCACTATGCCGCATTTACACATGAAGAACTGGGCTCTAGGTGGGCTGACATGAAAAGTTGTCACAACACATGCAGGAAACACGTCACAACACGGATGTGCTCACTAGCGCTTCCTTGTATTTATCTAATCTGTGATTCTATCAACACACACACGTGCACAGAGAAAAACCTCGAGACACACACCGAACACTAAAGGCTCCGGGGTGATTTCAATATTCCCGAGACTATCTGGTTTAGAGGGTTTTTTTTTTACTGTGACTTGACAATCCAAACAGAACTGCCCCTCTTTGTTGTGGCCACCGAGCCTGTCCTTTGAGGCTTTGTGAAAATCTTCAATAACCTCTCACCAGCAATCACTCTGTCCTCTGCTGGAGAGTCTCCTCCATTAAGCAAAGGGCGTGCCAGACACGCTGGTTTAGCACTTCACTGACGTCACAGAACACAAGTCTCCTCTCGGAGCAGTATTTTAACAGTTGTAAATGTTAATCATTGTTTTGCCAGAATCTCTCTCTCTCTCTCTCTCTCTCTCTCTCACACACACACACACACATACTCTCTCTCTCTCTCTCACACACTCTCTCTCACACACACACACACTCTCACTCACACTCTCACACACACACACTCACTCTCACACACACACATTCACACACACTCTCACACACACACACTCTCTCTCACACACACTCTCTCTCACACACACACACACACTCTCTCTCACACACACTCTCTCTCTCCCTCTCTCACCTCCTCCCCCGACCCCAGCAGAGCTGCCGCACCCCAGGACAAGGATGCCAGCACTTCCTGGGACCCACGCCCAACCTCACCTGTAGCAATTCCATCAAAGAGAGACAGCACCCGGATGGGCTTCCTCTTCTCGGCTGGGACGGGGGGGTACACCTTTGGTGGGTCCTGGGCAGGACGCAGAACAGGCCAGATGAGCGCCCAGGGTGTCGTGCGCAGGGGCTGCCCTCCCAGCCACGGACTCCCCAGACCCGCACCAGGCGGCAGCTCTGCTCTCGATGGCCTGACCCCGCCGCCGTGTGGGTCGGGAGCCAAAGCGCTCAGCACACCCCGGCCCAGCACTCACGAATTCCTGGTCATGGTTATTGGCGAAGAACATCTGCAGCCGAGAGGGCCAGTCGTCCCGCCGCCGCAGCAGCCCGTATGTGCCCTTGTGCCCGCACATGTAGCAGTTCCAGGGGTCTTCCTTAATGGCGGCCTGGGCGGCCCCCGGCCCCACCAAGAGATCCACACACTCCACACAAAAGCACCTGGAAGGAAGGCCAGTGTAGCAGAGGGGACTTCGGCCCCAGGCCTGGAGGGAGCAGGGCTGCGGCCCCGGGCGGGACGGACAGCAAGACCCGGGGGCCCCTCACCTGCAGCAGTTGTTGTTCCCACACATGAGCACCTCGCGCCCCCCGCAGCAGATGGTGCAGTAGGACTGGTAGCCGTCGTCGTCGTACTGGTACGCACACTCCAGGAAGCAGTTCTAGAGGGCAGCGGGAGGTCAGAGACCACAGGCGGGGCCCAGCGTCGTCAGAGGGCACCAGCGCTGACCCAGCTCCAGGCTCCCACCTGGGAACCCGGGCTCAGCCCTGGAGCCACGACCCTCGCACCCACCCAGGCAGGGTCCAGCCCGAACCACAGAACTGGGAGAGGACTCCAGGTCCCCTAGGCCAGCTGCAGTGGACAGAAGGGGGGAGCCACAGTGCTGTCCCTGGCTACCACCCCGGGCTGGGCTCCTGGGGCTGAGGGCACTGCAACCCAGTCACCGGCCTGTCCTCACGCCAGTGACTGTGACAAAGAGAGCCCCATCTGGGGACCTCAGTGGGGAGGGGCCTTAGAGGGAGAAAGGGTCTTTCAGAGACAGAAATACACCATGCCAAGTACTGGAAACCCAAGGGCCTGTTTCATCAGAATTCTAAGTCCAGAGCCAACATCACGGCCCGCCAGGCACCGCCCCGAAGAGCCCACGTGTGCCGAGTAAACGCCCACCTTGCAGTTTTGGCACATTCCTCCAATGAACAGAGGGTGTTCCAGGGTAACGTTAAGGCTCCCACAAGAGATGCAAATGTCTGGAAAGCAGAGAAAGGAGAGTGAGACTGAAGAACCTGTTCCCAGTTCAGGCCAAAGTCCAGCTCCAAAAAAGCTACCCAAAAATGGGCCTGCTTGAACAGCCCTAAAAAGGCAAGCAGACCTGCAAGGTGACCCCAAGAAGCAGTAGGCCCCCTGGCCTGCATCTCAAAAGCCACCTTCTCCCCACCAATGCCACCAACCAGAAGCAGTGTGACCCAGGAGAGTCCCTGGGCCAGCCAGACATCCTGTCCCCACCTACTCGCCCGGGGAGCCCTGAGCCCTGTGTACCATCACTAGGCCACAGGTGGTGGGCTGGGGTGCACTAATGACCACTGATGAGGGGCGAGAAGGTGAAAGCCGCAAAGTCATTTCCAGGCAAGTTCAGTCGAATCCAAGAGGAGCACCCTTCTCTCACCCAGTGGGGTGCGGGTGCCCCAAACCAAAGCCCAGTGACCAGCCAGGCCAGTGAGATCACAGCACCAGGACGACAGATGTGTGCATGAAGACAGCAGGACATGCAGGACAGAGCCACCGCGGGGTACCGGTGACCATGCCGATAACCCCCAAGGGCCCAGGCCTGCACGCCCGAGCCAGGGGCCACAGACAGACTTCCCAGGGGGCAAGGCCCCGCTGTCCTCTAGAACTCACCCTCGATGTTCCGGCACTTCTGCCGCACCTCGTACACCAGCCGCTCTGCGGAGGGGAGGAAGGCCCAGCGTCAGAGGAGGCCGGGGGCACCCGCTCCTCCGAATGCCTGCCTCGCCGCCACTCTCTAGAGCCAGGCCAACTACCTCTTGTGCGTTCGTCAATAATCTCCTTGACCTTGGGCTTCTCCGTTGTGCTCTTTCGGGGTTTTTTGGCTGGTGGGGGCGGTGCATAGGCAGCTGCCTCGGGTTCGACCCACATGTCTGTGTAAACTTCTTTGTAGGGATTCTTCTCCTCTGGGCAGAAAAGCAGGTGGTAACAAGGTCACAGCTACCTACTGGCGAGGAATCCCAGCTCCCTCCCCAACTCTGTTCTGCCCACAATGGGAAACAGCGTGGTCCCCAAAGTGCCCCTAGCTTCCTACTCTCTGCTCAAGCAAAGGGAAGCAGGTTGTTCTGACCCAGTGAGGGGGGCCGTGGTCACCCCCAGGGCTGCCCCAAGCACAGCCTTCCCAGCTCTGGTAAGGGTCTGCCTGGCTGGCGGGTGGGGCCGGAGGCTGGGCAGAGCACCTGCCTTACCTTCTGGTGGCTCCAGGCCCTTGGGTCCGGAGGGCTGGAACCCCCCCAGGGCCCATTCAATCATCTGTTTGTTTTGCACCTCCACGGCCTTGGCAGTGTCGCTCTCATCGCTGTCGTGGCATGCTGGGAACAGCTTCCCCGCACGGCTGCTGGCCACCTGGAAGGCAACGCATGGGGCGGTGTTAGGACAAGCTCAAGGGCACACCCGAGAGCCGCAAAGGTTAGTAAGACCATGGAAGGTGGGCACAGCCAAGTGGGAGAAGGTGCAGAGAAGGGAGGCGGGCGGGGGGAGGTCTAAGGAGAGAGAGTGGCCAAGCAGGAGAGCAAGGCAGAGAGAGGGAATCCAAAGGGCCTAGGGACCCCGCTGCCTAGGCCCAACCTCTGGGCTCCAGCTGGGGCCGAGCAGAGGCAGGTCCCCAGCTCGCAGCTCCCTCTTCAGGGCTGCCAGGGCCACTCACCTGCAGGACTTCGTAGATGGCTTTGCGGTACATGGGCTGCTTGTTGTATGTGGCCTGGTGGAAAGCGCTGCAGAAGGAGCTCAGCGGCATCAGCTTCTCCACACACACCTGGAGGGACAGCCGTGCCCGCGTCTGCTCCCCTTCCACTCTCCCAGCACCCACCGCCCGCCTGGAACTTGGCTGGGGGGCAATCAGACTCGACCCGTCCGCCCTTAAGGACGAAGGCGCCGGGAATTAACAGGTAATCAACAGCGTGCTGCAAAGGAGGAGCCCGGCGGGCGGCCTTCCTGCTCTGAGGCTCGAGACACACTAGTGACCTCCAGGCCTTCATCCAGCCACACATATCCAGAGTGGGGGCGAGCCGGGCCCTCGTCTACCGCCCCAATTCCCCACTTGCCCCCGAGCCAAGACGCCAGACCCTTCCACCAAGACCCCTTCCCCCGCAGGCCACCGCCATACCTCGGAACTCACCACTGAGAACTTGCCGTCTCCGAACCACATGACCCAGCGGGTGCCTTCAGCTGCTCGGCTCCGGCCCGTCATCCACCAAGACACAATGCGGCCTGGCCACCAGGAGAAGCCCCGCAGTTTCCCCCACACCAGCTCCCCAATGCCAAAGCCCCGGCCGTCCTGGAGCCCCAAGCAGAAGTCATTAGGCAGTGGTCAAGAGGCCCTGCCACCTGGCCCACCCACGGCCACCCGGCCCTGGGCACGTGACGGTCGGGACAGCCCCATCTGGACAGACCAAGACAGAGCAAAAACGGGGAGACCAAGAGGGCTGGGGGGTCAGGTGGAGAGGGGAGCGCAGAGGATGGCAGGAGCTGGCAGTGGAAGGACCCGGAGGGGCTGGACGAGGACGGCGGAGAAGCAAGGCGCTCACCTCGTACTCCGGCTCGTCATCAGCCGCTTTGGCGGCGTTCTTGTCGCCGGTGTCGGCTCCCACGGGCTCAGGCGTGGTGGCCACCGTGGGGGAGGCGGGGTCTGTGGGCTGCTGCACGGCAGGCGGGCTGGCCTCCTCCACCTTCTGCGCCTCGCCGGACCCCTGGTTTTCCTCCACAGCGTTCATTACTGCGATCACCTTGGCCTTCTTCTCAGCCTGGGCAAGCACGGAGCAGAAGCTACCTTGACTTCTACAGGAATTAGCAGGGCCACCTGACACTCAGGGTGCTCTTCTCAATCTCGATGTGGTCTGGAGACAGTGACGGAAGGTAAAGAGCTAGAGAATTCCTCCCTCAACGACCCAAGTGGCCTCCCGTGGAAAATGGAAAGCTCCGAAGGAGAAAGTGAGCTCCAATTATCTGGTTCGATTCCCACCTGCTCTCAGGAAACTTTCCTCCCTGGCCTCACCAGTCCTCCTTGGCTGGTGAGCGTCGGCAGCTGCCCACACTCCGCCATGGCGAGGCTAATTCTAATCGTGGATGTTCGCTGAGGTTCAGCTCTTGGTTGGCGCTCTCCTTTCCTAGCTTACTTCCCAATCAAAAGTGGATCCTCGTGTGGTTTTCATCACAATTTTCCTGGGCAATCTACCCCTGCTATTCCTGATCTTGGCTTCCAGGCCAGGATTCTAGTTTTGTCGTGAAGTCTACTGAAAAAATCACTGCACTGTTTAAAAAGCTCATCTCCAACTCCATCTGCTCAAACACCCTGGAGGAGTTCCATAAAAGCTGTCTGCTCCCATGCCATCTTGGAGTCCCTAGGATGGCATCCAAAGTGCGTTCTACCCCTTCTTCTAAGTGTACCTTTCAGATGCACAGACACAATCATTCTTTCAATAGTTGCTGAGTACACACCCGACTACGCCAGGCATCCTCTCTGCATTCCACGGACCGAACACCCAGTCATTCTCCGAACTGGGCAGTGGCACCCTGAACCTTTCAGGTTGTCCATGCCCTTTCCTTCTGGAAACCTGCTCCAGAAGGGTGCTTCCGTCACCCTACAGAGAATGAAATCCTTGCTTCTTAGCTGAAAGCTTCTCAATCTAATCTCACTCACCCCACCTACCGAATCAAACATAAATGGCCTTCCAACTTCAGCTCTGCACCCATTTCCACCACACCAGGCTCAGAAAAAAACAAACACACCTCACATGCCCTTCACTGTGAAGCTTTTCCTGGAAGGTTGGAGCTGTGAATGCAAACCCATCCTCAGGATTAAAAAAAGAACATCAGAAAGCCACGTGGAGAGTAAGTCCTCAAACCAGAAGTCAGAGGCCGACACCGTCTTAGCCTTGCAACACAGGGAGAGCTGGCTGGGAGCAGGGCCTTCCCTTCAGTGTTCCAAACTCAAAAGCATCTGAACCAAAGGATTCCTGTTAACCTTCGCAGACCGGCTTAAGAATCTGATGTATAAATGTATCAGGAATTCCAAGGTCTTCAAAGCCTGTCAATGGATCCGGGGATCCCAGGGTCGCAGGTTAAGCACCTTTGTTTTACGCTCAATGGTCTACTGTCTTGTAGATTCACTTTATTTCAGTCTTCAAAGACTTTGCCCCCTGGCAACAAACCAAAGCTGTTTTTGTAGTCATTCCTAAAACACTGAGGATCTTGAGTTCTGATACTTTCTCTGACTCAACGCTTTCTAAAGTGGGATAAATGCATCCTTTGCCCCCAGTCCTCAACAGCAGGGAAAAGGCACCCAGGGGCCTGGGGGGTGAAGAACGCAAATAACTGTTCATCCTTCCCAACCCCACTCTCACCTGGCCAGGACTCTGCCCTCCCCTCCTACCACCAACTGCCGACCATCACCTCTCAAGAAGGTGCACCTAGGTGTGGAGGCAACCCTGTGGGGGGAGGGGGATTCTCTTCTAGAATCCTCAGCTGCGGCCCAGGCCCACATCCACCGACTGCGAGCCGTACCTGGCTTCTCTGCTCCCTTCCCTGCAGCCATGCCTCCTCCGAAGTCCAGCATGGATACTGATCTAGAAAGGGGTGCTGCCTTGGATGACCCATTTCTGGGGCTGACAGGCCCCTCAGTCAGAACAAGGTATGCAGGTGGCCAGAGGGGCCTTCCAAGAGAAGGACCCGAGCACTAGCCCGGCAAGCAGCAAGCAGCGGCGGGCGTCTAGGAGGGAGTCGTGCCTGACACCACCCACCCTCCTTACTCCCCCACAGCCCCTTTGTCTCTCGGTTCAACCCCTCTTCAGTGAGTTCCTGAACATTCTTCTTCCCCCACAACTTCCCCCAGCTTGTCAGATGCTGCTGCTGATGGCTGTTAAGCAACCCCCCCTCCCCAACCCGCTGGGTGCAGGAGAACACGCACCCAGCATGGTTTTGGCAGGCAGAGGAGGAAGGGGGCCTCCATCAGGACAAGGCCAGTGGGGGGGCAGGGGGAGGAAGAAGGGGGTGGGTGAGCAGCGGGAGGCTGGAGAGAAGGGGAAGACCGGCAGAGACAGTGGCTGGGTGGGGGAGGGGCTCATTAGAATAGTCAGCCAAGGCCCTTGGGGAATGCCTGTTTCCACATTCTCTCCAAACCTCTCCCCAGGCAAACAATAGGAGAAAGGGGTTAACTCGGGGCTCCAGCATTTGGGTTAAAGGCTCCTGCCCTCAGTTCAGAAGGTCCCACCCCAGAGGAGCCAAGAGATTGGGTGGGATCAAGGAGATGCTACTGCCACCCCCAACTGCATCTCAAGGAAGCCACTTGGCGCAGGGTCTGTGCAGCTGGGAGCCACTGCTAACGCTCTCTGCGGAGGCAAGGCCTGCCGTCCAGTCCCGTCCCCTTCCTCCAACAGCTGTCCCGCCTCCACCTCCCTCTTCCACTCAGGCTGCTTCCGTTCCAAAGGTCAGAGTTCTGGGCGCCCATGCAGGGTCCCTGCTACTGCAGCAAATCCCAGACTGGCCCCTGTGCTTGTCCCATCACCGGGGCACCAGGCTGCCCCTCAGGCCCCCTCGACGTGCACAGCCCCGTCAGGGTCACAGTGCTCCCTCACCCCAGCACCACTTCCTTCTGGGGGCCTGCCCAGTGGCTCGCAGGGACAAACAGGAGAGGAACTCTCACTCGCAGGAGTGCAAGTTTGGCATGGCCTGAGGACAGTGTGGTCCACCAGCCAGGAACACAGGTCAGCAAGGAAATGCCAAGAACCATCTGCCAGCCAGCTCAGCAGCAGCACTGCTCCACGCAGGGCCCGGCCCCAGGCTCAGGGCGGCGCTGCTTCTCCTGGCCTCTGACCCACCGGGTCCCACCTGAGCGCAGGGAGAAGTGGGGCCTTGGGGCGCCTGAGGAGGGGTGGGTGGGACAGCACGAATACAGCATCTCCAGAACTCGGGCCAGGGAGGCGCACTGGACGCTTCCCAAACCCAGAGATCCTCCCACCGGCCCCCGCCGCCTCCCCGCCCCCGTCTCCCCAGGGCTCTGTCCAGGAACCTACCCATAAGGCCAGGTGCAGCCCCTCTGCGGTCCGGCTCAGGTGTGAGCCCCGGCCCTGAAGCTCTGTAAGTAGCTGCCCGACTGGGGGGAGGGGAAGGGGGCGAGGGGGCTGGGGGCGGAGGGGGCCAGAGAGAGGGGGAGGGGGAGGGTGGGGGGGGAGGGCTTGAACATTTCTTTGTCTAGAACTCCAGGTCACGTGGTCCCCGCTGGAGGGCCTGGTTGGCTGCGAGCGGACCGGGGGAGGGGGCCGGCTCTCCGACGCTGGCACTGAGCCAGCCCCTCTCCTCCGGTCCGAGGGGCCGGGGGCGAGCCTGGGCCTCCGCCCGTTCCCAGGGCCCCGCCCAGGCCCGGCGGCCCGCCCCCTCCCCCAGGGCGGGCTTTCCCCGCCCCTTTGCCCCCAAGTGGGTGAGAGCCAGCCGGGCACGCCTGGGGGCCAAGGCGGGGAGCTGAGCGAAGACCGCAGGGGACCAGGGAGGGACGGGGCGGCGGAGGTGAGCTGGGAGCGCCGAAAGAGAACCAGGAGTGCAGGGGAGATGAGCTAGGTTTCCTACAGTCTGGGAGAGCCAGGAGAAAGTTGTTAAAAGTGAGTCCCTTAGAAGCACTACCAAAAAAAAAAAAAGACGAAAAACTTACAGATGAGCGAAGCGGCCCAGGAAGCTGTAGAAAACTCACAGTACAAAGATGGACAGAAGGTAGCGCACAGAAATTGGGAAGGCTCCCAACCTGAACCGTTGGGGCGGGGGCGCCCCTCTTACATTCACACTACAGGTGGACGGAGGGAGGGCCTCTCAAGCGTGCTTGAGGAGGTCGGACTTGGAAACCTGTCTTCCTGGCGGGAGCCCTGGATCCCCTAGGTCACTTCTGTTCTGCCATGGATTTTTCTCCTTTTTCTGCTAGGCGGTGGAGGGAGGGGGCAGAGTTCAAACTTAGAGCCATTTCCTTCATTCCCAGGCCTCCAGTGGAGCCTCCAGGTTAGGCCTCAACGTTTTAAGTTCCATCCTCCAGGCCCCTGACCCCAAGGAGGACACACATCTCCACCCACATCAGATAAGGACTCCCCATGGTTGCCCTGCCCTCAAGGAGTTGACCGATCCTACTAGAGAGATAGGAGAAGGTCACTGAAAGACAGCCTTCTGTAAACTTAATCGTAAATACCAAACCAAGTGGGTGAGGAGGCCTAGAAGACAACAAAAAAAGGGTGGTTTGAAGGACAGTGGGGAGCAGAGGCCTGGCCCAGAGGATGAATCAGCTTTGGAATGTGGCGTAGATAGGAAATAAATGTCAGGCTGAAAAGGGAGGCAAACCCTGCCCTTGTCCTCTCCAGGTACAAGGAAAGAGTTAGGGTGCAGTGAAAGATGCCCCTGGGCACAGCCCACAGCGGCAAGGACCAACTGCAGGTTTTTTTGCGAGGCAAATGAATGAGGATTTTAGAAAGGTCAGCCTAGTTTCAGTTTGCAAAAATGGATTAGAAGGAAGAGCAGAGGAACTGAAGGCAAATGCTGCCAGCAGCGCTTGTCAGAAGATCTGAACTCGGGTCTGGTTCCACCACCATAAGGTTCAGCAACCTACCTAACCCCAAGAAGTCCTTGAACTACCTAGCCCCAAGAAGTTTTCTTATTTGCGAAACAAGAGTGATGACATCTGCCCTTCCCTGGCTCTAGAATACCATCCTCTCTTAAGGAGCAAACCAGCTAAAGCAGGTGCCTATGAACAGAGGTCAAGGGCTGCACCACCGATCTAAAAGAAGGTCCCACCATCCCTCCTGGGGTTCAGAACCTTCCAGGGGCCACCAGAGCAAGCCAGGCCTGAAGGAGGAGGCAGACTCCAAATCGGAGAGCATTTTCCGAACGATACAAAGATACAAACTCCACCCACCCTCGCCCCATGTGGCCTGAGACCCAGACTCCACAGAGCGAGGAAAGGAACCATTCCCCAAACCACGGGGCCTGTTCTGCCTCACCCCATCTTTCAAGCCTCCCTCCCAATCCCAGGTATCTGCTCAGTATAATTCTCCAAGAGACCCCCACACAGTAATGAGGGCCTGAATCTCTCTCTTGCCTGCACCTACCCTTTAAGGAATGTAATATGACCTGCTTAGCTGCTTCTGTCACTGAGGTATCCAGGGCTTGTCACCAAACCTCCTTAGACCTCACCCCAGGCCTCCTTGCAAAACGAAGTTTCTGATCTGGTTGGCGGCTTACTTCAGATACCGTCTCATCTCTGCACCTCCTTGTCCATTATGTGACTAGATGCCTCGGACAGTACACCGTGCTCCCGGGAGTCCTTCAGACAGCGAGCAGCCATGCCCGCGGTGCCTGCTTTCCCTCGGCCCACGTATAAAGCAGCCTCTCCCCTCCAGCTGCCAAACCCCTCACTCTTTAAAATTAAGCTCACGTCCCACCTCTCCCACACAGCTCCACACACGAGCGGCAAAAGGAAGCCCACGCTCCAAGGTGGCCCTCCCCAACCAGGGCACCTCCCCTCTCCGGCAGCCCTGTGGCTAGAAAGGCTCCTTTCCTAGACGGTGAGTCAGCCACATTCCCGACCTCTTTGTGCTCACAGGGCAAGGCAGACCCCAAAGCAAGAGAGACCTCGAGATCTAGGACAAGAGGTCAAGAAAAAAACCAGGGCAGCCTTCAAGGAGCCTCGGGTCCCATCTGTCCTCCACCTTCCAAAGTGACCCGGGAGCCGCTGGGGTGGGGCCTTTGATCGAGACAGATAGGAAGCCTGAAATAGCAGGGTCACGCAAAACAAGCAGGATCTTGGAGATGGAAAGGTACTCTGAAAGGAGGAGCTCTGGATGAAAGGAAGGTGCGGCAGATGTCAAGAGCCTAAAAGAAGTGTTGGAGAGGAAGTACCCAGGCTGGTCCAAGAGAGAGTGACCTCGAAGAGAGGACGCATTTCCTGTTGGCAGGCAGGCGGCAGTGATTCAGTAGCCACCCTGCCTGGTGAAAATACCTCTCAGGGACACCTGACTCTCTCAGCCCTGATCCCGTAGTCATCAAGCAAATTCTAATTTTAATTACATTTTCCAGTGACTCTGGTACCCGTAAGCTGCCAGGAAACAGCAGGACAAGTACCAGGATTTGTGTGGCAAGGACATGTCCTGTTCTAAATAGGTAGATTTTACATTCTGGCACCCGTCACTCTCCTGTGTCTCTGAAGAACAGATTGCCTGACTTTCCAGCCTCTAGGAACTGAGGTAAGACAGGATCCCCACCAAAGAGTAGTAACCCCACAGGTCCAGGTAGGAACACCTGGCTGGTTTTAACTGGAAGTCCAGCCTCCGTGGCGTGCTTTGTCGTAGAAGCCAGTGCTGGCAGGATGTGGGAGACAGGACATTTACCACTGAGTCCCTTTACTCAATATCAGAAGCCATCTGCAAGACAACATACTGGGAATATACCAGAAAGCCAAGGCTTATGAATAATGTTTTGGCCACGCAAATATTCCTGCTGACCTAAGACCAGGGAGACCTTGGTCACGGTCAAGAGGCCATGATTATCGAGCCTCCCTGGTTGCGCCAGGGGTTAAGTCTCAGCACTGTGAAGCTATCTGCAGCCACTGCAACAGGAGTTTGATCCCCGGGCAGGGAGCTTCCCATATGGCGCAGCAGACCCCTCCTGCTCCCCTCAGCAGTGTATTTCAGTCATTCTGCCTGTTCTGCTCCCCACTCTGTCTCTGGTGAACCCTCTTACGCCCCCACACCTCTGTCCTTGTATGCATAAATAAATAAATCTTAAAAAAAAAAAAAGGTCATGATATCAATGAAGATGTCTGTTCCGATCTTGGCCTTCCCCACCTGTAGCTCGGAAACCTCAACACTCCACGTCTCCTTGCCGAATGGCGTGGTGCTCCAGGTCACATGATCTAGACACTGTTACATCAGTAGCCTCTGCTGCCCACCCACCCACTTGCTCTTCCCCAGAGGTGCCCTGGCCCTGCCTCTTAGCCTTTGCTCCTCTTGCTCCTCACCCCTCCCCTGCAACTTCCACAGGCCAAAATCCCACCCATCCTTCTCAGCCCCATCCACCGATTACTGCCACCAGGAAGTTTACTCTTTACCAGAGCTATCCAGTAAGGTAGCCACTGGCTGCATGTGACTTTTAAATTAATTAAAATTACATGAAAATCCAGTTATTCGATTGTACCAGCCACATTCTAAGTGCCAGGAACCACATGTGGCTGGGGCTACTGTACTGGATGACACAGACCTTTAGTAGAACATTTCTATCACGGTGGAACGTTCTAGTAGATGGTGCTGCTGTGGCCCCTTACCCTCACTTCCCCCTTCTGCTTAATTACTCTGCTTCCCCCTCTCCTTCCTCTGCCTCCCCAGGATTCCCATAGCACTTTGTAATTCTCTCTCAGCACCTGCCGATCTCTGCCTGTACTAAGGTGATTGTGTACTCATCTTTCTCCTCCACACAATTAAAATTCCTCAAGGACAAGAACTGGACCTTATTCAGCTTCATAAGGAAGTGGTGGGCACCAAAGCTCCTTGCTAGTGGGTGAGTTAAACAGTTTGCTGAACTGAATTCAACATTGCCTTAGGAGCTTCATTCACTGCCCAGGGTCCTGCTGGGAACAGACTCTTCCCATATCGAAATCCTAATAGGTGCTAAGGGGTTCAGGACTCCCCAAAGGGCCAGGAATCTTTGTTTTCCTATTCCCCTGCAATCCATATGGAGGTTGTGAGCAAATGACCAGGACTGGGCTGCTGGCAGGGAAGCTAAAAATAGCCTCGGAGCCAACAGCAAGGAGTTAGCTGGACTTGTTGCTAAGGAGACCGGTCTCAGAGAGAGCCACTAAGCAGGAGAAAGTGTCAGACCTGCGTCCGGAGAGCAGAGTCGATGGTAGGGAGACTCTGAGTTGACAGGGGTCCAAGACTCCCACCTGGAGATGTTCTACCTTCCGACAGCTCCTGATTAATGCTCTAAGTGGGGCAACTGTTCCCCTGCTCCTCAGAAACCCATCTCCATGGAAACCACCATTACTGGGGTGAAGTACCAGCCTCTGGAAGGGAGGCCTCTGCCTGGAGCTGGTTGTTATAGCAACGCCCCCCCCCCTTCCTGTCGTTCTCAAGCTCTCCTGCGGGGGAAAGGTGGGGGCCTGGTCTTGGCTAAGCCAGTATGACCAGGAAACACCCGCTTCCTGACAAGAGGGACCTGAAGGGGTTCTTCAGAAGCTCCCGGAACCCAGGAAGGAGAGTCAGACCTCAGTACAGGCAGAGCTTCCTTTTCTCTCCATGAGGACCTAACAGATCACCTTGCCAGGAGAATCCTAAGTTCATCTGGGTTTAACCAAGGAGGATCTTTAGAAATGCAGATTCTTGGGTCCTATCAAGCATATCAGCAGATTTGGGATAGGGCTCAGGACTCTATTAAAGCCCTCCCCGCCCCCCTGTGATTGTGATGCCAGCCAAGTGGAGAAACCACCAGCGGCACTGGCTGCCCTGTTATAAGGGAGGAGGTCGAGGACACCCAGAGGGCCGGAGCCAGTCAGGAAGAGGATGGTGGAAGGAAGAGGGGCAGGCAGGAGCCGCCCCGGCAAGGGCCCTCTGTGCCCATGTCTGAGGGGAGCCACCCCGTCTCCTGGGCCTCTTGCTCCCCTTTCAAACCAGAATGTCTGATACTGGACTCTGACTGGAAACTGACAGAGCCCACGGCGGGCAGCAGGAGGCGGTGGCAGGGGCGGCGAGTCCGCTTCCCGGGGTGTGCAGGCAAGTGGCAGCCCAGGCAGAAGGTTGGGGCTGGAAGAGAAATCCACCCACTTAAGGAAGAAAAGAGGGTCACCCTGGCAACTGTGGTGCGCTGGCCTGCTGGGGCGCCATGCCACTGCCCCAGACCTGGAGAGGTGTATCGCTAGGGCACACGCCATGGGGCAGGGGCCTCCCAGGCTGCGCTCTGCCTGGAACACCTGGACCCCGGAGTCCTGAGCATCTGCAGGAGCTGGGCCAGGAGGCCACCGAGGAGGTGGGGACACAGCAGAGGTGGCAGCCGCCCTTGATTATTCACAGCCTAATTGTGTGTCCAAGACCAGCACATGAAACCACAGCCCTGGTTCAGCCAGCGTGCAATTAGTCAATTATGTGGTGGAGAAGCTCCTCCGTGGGCTGAAGGAAGCCTGAGGAGGCAGCTATCAGTCAAGGCAAGGCAGACTGGAGGGAGGGCGAGAGGGTGGAAACGCACTGGGTGGGCCTCCCAGGGCATCTCAGACAAGAACGCCAGATCTTGGGGTGTCGGCAGTTGCACGAGCTTCCTGGCAGACGAAGAGGAGGAATGAGAACACACGCACAGCCGTCCACACATTATCGCGGACGCTGCTTGGCACCTGCTATAGGATCACTCACCCCATGAATTCGGACCCAGAGTAAAATGCAGGGTTAGGAGCCCCCTCCGCGATGACCCCCTCATAACTTCATCTCTCCCCAGCAGTCCTCACTCCTCCCGGGGGCCCTCAGTTTCTCCAGGTGCTCACACCACTTCTCTAAGGGTGCATGCCGGGAAGCCCAACTTGCTGGATCTGCCTTCAGCTGTTACCTCCTCCCTCATTTCCCCTACAGCTCTGGGTCTGCACCCCAAAAGGCTTCTCCACCAACCCGGCTCTGGGCTCTGATCACTTCAGTCTCCCAGCAGGGGGCTGCTGGGCTTATGCAGCTCCACCTGCAAGGGGGACAGTTCTGGGTCTGGGTAGTGAGTGTGGGGTGGGGGGAGGGGTGACAGCACTGAATGTCCCTGGACCTCAGTGCCCCTTACCAGGAAAACCAGCAGCAGGAGTGGGGCGTGAAGTGTCAGGTAGCAGGCTATCAGCTGATAAGATTTTAACTAAGTACCTAGTTTCTTTGGGTCTTGGTTTCCTAATCAGCCTAATAGGACCACAAATACCTGCCGAGCAATACAAATGAAATCCAAGGATGGCAGGAGGGCATACCTTACCCTTTGAGAAGTGGAAAGAACCGTATGACGAGTTTGCCCAAGGACATGGTGACGTCCCCTGCTTTTGAAGCTGGACCCAGGGAGAGAAGTGTTAATTTCCAACCTAGGCTTATGTGGGTCAAAAGGGACCAGGTAAACCAGGAAGGGCCTGAGCTACTTTCCCTTCCCTCCTCCACCCCTCTCCAGGCGCCGGGGTCAGGGGGAGGGGCCTAGGAGCCACCATTCAGATTCAAACCTGCAGCCCCTCTCGGGTTTCAGGGTCCACAGAGAAGACCCAGGAGGAGCCAGCAGATCAGCCTAGCGGCAAACTGCTGCTGAGAACAGCGGGGCCACCTGCCATCTCCATCCCAAAGGAAAATTCTGAATTCCTCCACCAAGTCCTTTCCGGTCGTTCTCCTCCCCAACCCCCATGTTTGAAAAGGGTTCCCTCGCTCTCCCTTAGAGTCCCGGCTTCTTCCTAAGCTATTCAAGGCCAGAGCCTCTCAAGACAGGCTGGATGTCACACCTGCACGCTTCAGCAATGATGGGCTGGGCCGCACTAAAACAGAAACCCTGACTCTGGGACAAAGCGAAACTCCCAGGCGACTCCATGTGGGCAAGGGCGCTGAGTGACCCTCCTGCAAGTGCGTCTTTGGGGGACTCTCTTCTCTGACAGATTTCGTTCATGTCAAATCAACCCAAGCTTAGGGGTTCGTTCTCATGAACCCCACGACCATCTGAGGAGCTGGCTTGAAATCACAGCGCCCTAAAAAGGCACATTTCTGCGCCCATTCTAATGGAGAAACACTAAGAAACATTGACTTTGAGTAGCATCTTGGGGATGTAATTAAGCGAGTCTAAGTCCACTTTTGTTTTTGTGTTTTGCTCCACAAAAGTTGCCTTCCAACTGCATCGAGCTCCAAACATACCTGAGACCGAGCTGTTTTGTCCCTGTTTGTGTTTAAGCCATCTGAGTTGGAAGCGAAAAGTTAAAATATTTATACTGCCCGCCATTCACTGACTAAAGAAGAATGGGGAAGAGTCAGATGGCACCTGTGAAGAGTGGCTATTAAGGAATGGCAAGGCGGAAGCATGGTGAGATTCCCGCACGCCGCCAGACACCAGGCGCTCGCCGCTGGCGCAGAGAGTGCAGAATCAGAAGGGAAGGGTGGGGGTGGCCACGGGGCCTGATGGGGCTAGAAAGGGCTCTGCATGCTGGTGGAAAGGGCCTTAAGTACTACTCTGACTTGTCCCAGAAATTCTTTCTGCTCTGTCCCGGTTGCGAGCTGCTCCCAGAAGCCTCAGGTCTAGGTCTTTTCCTCCCCACCCCATCCCTCTCCCCACCTCCCTCTCCTGCCTACACCTGCCCTCTACATGAGTGAGTCCCAAGTCTGGTTCCAGACTCCTATTTTGAGCTGCTATAAACCTCTCCCCATGAACAACCACCATGTTGGCTTCTCAAAAAGCAACTTGTCCAAAATTTAACTCAGAAAGCCAACCGTATTGTGAACTTGCAGCAGGCAGAGAACTCTTAGAGATCATACACTGACCAATAAAAGAAAAGATGGATCAATTGGACTTTATTACAATGAAACACCTTCTCATCAAAATGCATCCCTCAGGCCTCCCCGGTGGCCTATGGGTTAAGTCTCAGAGCGAGCTGCCACTGCAGAGGCCCAGGCGGCTTGAATGGCTTGAACTGGATCCCTGACCCGCACAGCGCAGCAGACCTCTCCTGTCTCGCCCGCCGCTCCCCTCAGCAATGTATTTCAATCAGTGCTCCTGTTCTGCTTCCCACTCTGTCTCTGGTGAATCCTTCTCCCCCCCCGCCCCCCCCACCTCTGTCCAACACTCCAGCTCTTACATGCATAAATAAATAAATCTTTTTTTAAAAAATGTATCCTTCAGAAAACAGTTCATACCACCTTGCTAGGCCAAGCATACCCTTCCTCCAGGATTCTCAAGCTCAGATAATGAGCCCAGATCGGCCTCCACATACCTCTCCCTTCCTACCAGCTGGAGACAAGTTTTACCAAGTCTTTCCTTTACCAGCCCCCTCAGGCAAAGTCAAAGGCAATCCCCTCCTAATCAATCCTGCTCCTCAGCTTCCCCCGCTCTGGCTACCCTGGCAATGCTGTCAGGGTTATCCTAAAATACTCACTGCACAATGGAGCCCAAGTTTCTCCCTGCAAGAGGGAGGTCCTTTACAATCTGACCATCTTCCTTTGTCGTCTTATCTCTTCTTACATTTCCTCCCAACCCCCACACCCTAGTTACCAGATCTCTTGCTGTTCCCTAAACAAAACAGTGGTTCCTTTCCCTTCCTCTCATTTATACCTACTGGAATTCTCAAAGGGTAACTCCTCCAGGAAGCTTTCCTAGAATTCCCCGGAAAATCCAAATGGAACTCTCTCACGCTCCTTTATGCTCACCAGACTTGGTGATAGGAGCACAGAGCAAGCCTCCCCCCCTAAACGGTGGGCGCCTCTGGGACAGGACTGTGCCACTTGTGTCCAGCGGCAGCACGGTTCCCTGGGCATTTAGTGAGCCCTGAATTCAGATCCATCACCTCCTTCATCTAGAGTACTGGCCAGTCGCAGAGAAAGGCCATCCCCGGTTTGAACACGCCTGGGGCCTCACTGACAAGGGCCGAGTATCTAAAGCAAAGCAGAGAGAAGTTCACCATTATATCTTCCCCTTTGTGGGCTCCACAGATCGTGCTATGAGACTGCTTCTAAAAGCTGAACTAAGTATGCAAAAGATCTTGAGGCATGTAGACTCCAAAGTCCTGGGGGATTTCTTGGAATAACTACAGACCTTAGGATCCCACTCTGTGCCCAGCCCCCTCTGTTTGTCAGGCACCTCCCATTCCAGGGGACAAGACAGCGCTCCCCCCACGCCTTCCAGAGGCCCACAGGCAGGGCTAGCTGGTGTGCCCATGGCCCTCTGCTCACAGCCCTGACCAGAGTGCAGCACAACTGACCCTCTCCAGGATAAGGTGCGCCCCTAACTTCCCCTTCAGTGTTCCCTTAGTGTCTAGTGAATGCTACAGCATAGCAGGTGCCCAGACTCACAGGGCATTGCCCGAAAGCCTCCGGACACAGGATTTGCCCATTAAGACTCAACACCATTCCGAAATAACACACTAGTACTGACACGATTAATGAAAACTGCCGGTAGGGGCGGATCCAGGGGTGACCAAAGCCAGAAGCAGGGATGTGAACTCCCTGCTAAGGAAATGCCCAGGCAAACCTGCACCCTGCAGCAGCCCCTTCTCAGTGAGGACCGCCAGCCCCTCCCTCACGCCTACACCGGAGCATCCCGTTCTACCTTTCCAATGTCGGTAAAAGAGTAAGAGGGGGAGGAAATGCAGACAGTCACAAGGAGGAAAGGCAAAGCACACCAGCATCCAACAAGTTCATGAAAAAAATCTGGAATCATTGTAAACATGAACGTGCCATTAGAAAAGGCATGTGAGATCAGAATTCACTGAAACGTTTTTAATAATTTGTATACGAGACAGTATAGGAGACAAGGGCAGCAACAGGTTATGGTAACAGTCCTGACCCCCCCACCCCAATTTGATTCTGTAGACTCCCTGGGGTCGTCTAGTCTGTCACATTACAGAGGAGAAAAAGACCTCAAATGAAAGAGAGGCAGAAGCTCAGATCAGAAACCAGACTTCCAGAATCTCATTCCAACATTTTTTAATCGAATTTCACCATGTCAGAAGAGAAAACAGCAACTCGGGGGCAAAGATTCAGGATTAAATGAGTGGCACAGGGAAGAGCCAGTCCTGGTGCGGGGGACCTCAACCTGGCAAAGATGGAGCAGCCTGTACTAATGCAGAAGTGCGGGGGAGGCCTTGGGCTGGGGGGCTGGCCAGCACTCTCCTTCTCTCGGAGAAGCCAAGATGCAGGCCAGCAAGGACTCGGTTCTAGTTGAGTCATGTGGGTACAAGACAGAAGCAGGGAAACTGGAATCCGGTTTTGCCTATGCGAGCTCCCCCCAAGACGCCGTGTGGCTCCTACCCATTTACCTAACTTGTTTTCTGGGCCTTCCCGGTCAGCACTATGAAGCTATCCGCAGCCACTACAGGAGGAGTTCGATCCCTGGCCAGGGAGCTTCCCGCATGGTGCAGCAGACCTCTCCTACCTAGCCCCACCGCTCCCCTCAGCAGTGTACTTCAGTAGATCCACCTGTTCTGCTTCCCACTCTGTCTCTGGTGAATTCTCTCACCACCCCCACAATTCTGGCCTGCACCCCAGCTCTTGTATGCATAAATAAATCTAAAAAAATAATTTGCTTCCTTAGAGCAAAATAGGGGTAGAAGAGTTCTCAGGGCAAATGCAGACCATGTATGTTAGGGCTCTTGGCACAGTGCCCGACATAAAGTGGGTATTCGGCGAGGTCCCACCTCTTTGCCTCCTTCGGGTTTGCTGTGGTCACTGTTGGACCCTGGGCAAGTTGCTGCCACCCTCCCGCCACTCGCTTTCTAACACTACAAAGTGGGGTGGTTCAAAACTGCCATTCTTCTGTGGCCCCAGAATAAGCAAACACTTCCAGGTGTAAACTAAAGGGGCAATGAGGAGTCTCTGTGATGATGATTTCCCAGCCTGTTCTGAAGGCCAAGCCTGGAGGTCACCGCCAGGCAGAGGCTGTCACCACAGCACCCGCAAACACCTTCAGCCTTTTGGTGGATTATACTTGCCACGTCCACTCCAAATGGCATCATCAGGTGATGCTATTTTTGAAGTCTGCCTGCCCAAGTTCAGGTTCTTGTTCATTTACACGTGGTGAATGAGAGAAAGGTCTGTCTGTTCAGAATACCCTAAAACTACCCACATCCTTTGCTAATAATTTGATTTTATCCTTAATGGTCCACTTTGCCTAGCCCTTTCTCATGTCTCCTGGCCGAAGGCCCAGGAGATCACACTTAATTCATTTCCTTATTTCCAAAGCCCCCAGTACAATGCCCCCCTACTTAGTAGGTGCTTAGCGATCGCTTATTAAAGGAATATCGCCCAGCAGGAGAGGGCCCTCTGGACATTCACAGAATACTCTTCCCAGGGCAGACGGGAAGCACAGTCTGCTGAGACTGCAGGGCTGTAAAGCAAAAGGAAGCAACATTTGCTTAGCTCACAGAAGCAGCAGCACAAATGGCCAATAACCATATGAAAAGATGTTCAACCTCACTTATCATCTGGGAAATCCAATTAAAATCATAGCAAGATACCGGTTTCGCACCCACTAGATTAGCAAAATATTGATGTTGGCAAAGGTGGAAGTCTTCTCATACGCTGTTTACAGGAGCATAAATTGGTGCTGCCCGTTTTGGAGGGCAATTTGGCAGATTTTATTAAATGCAAAATGCACAATCCCTACGATCCAACATCTCTCTTTCAAGGTAGCTCAGAGAACACAGATGCACAGAGAGGCAGGACACCGCTGCAATGCTTAGGCCGTAAAGTATCATAAACAACATAATGGCCCACCGACAAGAGAACGTTTAAATAAAATCACGGTCGTCCATATGGTGGAATAGAAGAGTTCGTGCGTTAGGCTAGGTTGACCAGACTTACTGTAAGTGAAAAACCAAGCGTAAAATGAAAACTATGGTGTGGTTCCACTTATGCAAAAATGGAAAAGGGAGAAAAAAGCAACTGTGAATTAAAATTATATATTCACACACATGTAGATGGCTAGAAAAAACCATGTTGTATATACACCGACCTGACAGCACCAGGTACCATCAGTGGAGGAATTAAAATCACGGGGGAGGGGGAGATTTGTTTTTTCCCCCAGGAATATGTATGCGTAATACTCACGCAATTAAAAGCATTTTAAGAATCATCAAGCTCCTATTATAGCGAGCCCTGTGCCAGGAGCCTGCGTTACCCTGTTAATGTGCACATGCTTAGCTGAGAATTATTTAATCATTCGGCAAACCTTGGCCCAACACCTCCCCGACGCCAGCCCCGGTGGCAGAGGTGGCCAGAGTGCTGGCACTGAGCTGTGCGGAGCAGAAAACAAGCTCTAGCGGGTGTGGCTCTCAAGGCCATGAGACCCGCCCCGGAGAGCAGAGCACAGCCAAGTCCAGCGTGGTGGCGGACACCAGCACTGTGGGTCAGGCCATGCGCGGTGCCCACCTCCAGTTAGGTGACAAGTCTACCTCTGCACTCACTTCCAGAGGCCCTTGCCTGTGAGGGTGAAGACTTTGCTACCTACCTTGCAGCCGGAGGGGAGGGGGGAAGGAAGAGAGAAGACTGACATTCCAGCCACGGATTATTTGTCATCATCAATATTTCTATGTACTGGGCCTCCCCGGTGGCGCAGCGGTTAAGCGCTGCGCTGTGGAGCTGTCGGCAGCGGCGATGCGAGTTCGACGCCCGGCCGAGGAGAATCCCACATGGCGAGGCAGACCTCTCCTGCCTTGCCTGCTGCTCCCCTCAGCAGTGTATTTCTGATCTGCCTGTTCTGCTACCTGCTCCATCTCTGGCGAACCCTCTCACCGCCCCACGCCTCTGGCCTGTACCCCAGCTTGTATGTATAAATAAAAAATAAATCTTAAAAAAAAATATTTCTATGTACTAAACACCTAATTAGTGTAAGGTTCGTGGGGCCCTCCCTTCAGGCTGGTGGCCGGGAAAAGGTCTGGCTCCTAGAACAGCAGGACATGTAAGAGAGCCATGACATCACCACACTGGATCGGAGCCTGAAAACCACAGCAGGGATACAATCTGGGGTCTGCAGCCCCTCTGGTTAGAGGCCTGTTTTAGCCGCTTGCCTGGAACTCCACACCCCTTCTGTCTCGAAGGGGAGGACCAAGGAAATAACGCATGACTGAAAAGCCCTTCCTACACCCCAAGTCCCCTCAGGGTCTTTTGTTCTGATCATCAGAAAGGGGAGCCCTGGACTAGTTCTCCTCCAGGAGAAGGAGCTGCCTCCCCTCTGCCTGTCCCCACTAGGTCAAGGAAGGCTCTCCTTTGCTCAAGCACAGCGGAGGGTCCATACGAGAGTTTATGACTAAAGCGAGTTTGAACCTTGAAAGGACGAGTAGACAGGTGAAGGCAACAGGAGATGGAACAGAGAAGTTATTAGCAGCTCCAACAGGAATTCCACTTCCATCTCAGGGAAGAAGGGACTGTCTTGTCTTCCTCATCCATTTATTTTAAATTTCACTCATTCTGTGATATTCTAAGTCTTCTTTTAAAAACTTGCAGAGGAAGTTATTTTGGGGGGAAATCTGGGAGGTAGATCATCTTGGATGGGCAGAAAATAGCAGACCTCACTCAGTAACTGGAACTGACCGACAAGGATGGTCCTGGGAAAAGGAAATGGAACTCAAGGGTGTTTTGATGGAAGAAGGCTGGGGGATGGGAGGGTCAGGGGAAGGGGCAGGTGCAGACGAGGGTCTGCTGGAAGCCCCACAGCAGGGCATAGAGCCTCCAGACCCCCCCAAACTCCCCACCCACTCTCCCAGCCACATCTGTGCTGCTCTCAGCCCAGCACACACTCGAGAGGCCACATTCCTGTGCCCTGGAACGCCACACGTGCCGAGCGCCTCGTCCTGCATGCCCTTCCGCCCTCTTCTCTAGCTCTTATCCTGTAAGAGCCAGAGCCGCCACTCCAAGCAGATCTAGGCTCAGCCCCTCAGGATGGCGATCTTCCTGCGGTTCCAGGAAGCTTCATCTGGTCGTGGCTATCTAGGAATCCTCCAGGCTTCTGTTAGACAGCCTCTTACACAACACTCGTTCATGGAAAGTTCTGGTAATCAGCTCAGTAACGGTACCCTGCGCGAACTTTTAAAAAGCAGGTTAGGAGAGGATGGCTGGACCTTCGATGACACTGCCTGGGAAACAGCTGGAACTGCGGTCTGAAGCCCCCCCAGTCCAGCAGGCAGGGGAGGAGGGCGGGTAGCAGGATCTAGGCCAGCACATAAGTGGCAAGGGGATCAAGACCCACAGAGAGTGGGGCCAGGAACCTGGGGATACCACCACACGGGGCAGAGGAGGACACTGAGGAGATGCAGTTGGACAAAACGGGGAAGAATCTCAGGCCTGGGGATTCGTTTTCAGAACAAAGAGTCAAAGACCCGAGAACCCAGCTGAGGGTGAAAGCAGGTGGGTTTCTGTATTCTTGGTACGCTCACCCGAGAACACAGGCTGTGCGACAGTGCCACTCTTCAGTCCACTACCCCACATTCCTGTTCCCTGCTCTTAGCCCCCGCCCCCACCCTTCGTCCCCCTGGCAGAGCCCAAGAAGGAAAAGTGTGGTATTCAGGGCCAGGCCCAAGCGACAGGTCAAATTCTGACCCCAGTCCCGCCCTTCGCTGTTCGCCACGTGAGCCTGCAGCCAGCACATCAGTGGCACAGACACTCGTATGAAGTCATGAAATTCTGCAGGGACATCTTCAGTTACAGCATATGAATAAGGAACAATTTCACTAGCACGAAATAAATTTTGTTTGTAGGTCTTCACAACTCAAGCCACAAATACCCAAGATATTTTAAATTAATGTTTTGTGTTTTTCAGCTAATGCTCATGGGTGCCCATGACTGGTTGAGGGTAAGAAAGCTGAGGCCTGAGGTTTAAGATTTACTAGGAAAATATATGATGACCGTTGAAGCTGGAAGGGGCTTATGGGGGTCGCTGTCCTGTTCTCCCTACTTCTGTATAGGTTACAAGAGGTTCATGATTATAAAGCCTTTAGATTTTTGGAAAACCTGAGATTGAGAAAACAGCTATCACCTTAATTTTTCCTGTGGAGAGAAGACATCCTCCTGTGCCCCAACCTCCTTTTTACTGTCACTAAGGCCAGGCCTCCAGGCTGCTTCTTCAAGGGAGCACAGTTTGAGAACCAAAAAATTTCTAGAAGTCGTTTTCAGGTCTAAAAGTCATTATGGCTAAGGTTTTGACCCCAGAGCTAACAAAGGGAGAGCTGAAAGAGCATCACACACACGAGGGGTAAAAGCGAAGGCCCAGGAGTGGGGCCACTCTCTATTCTATGGAGAGAATAGACCAGTTCCTGAATCCATCCCAAAGATCACACTTAATGCTCGGGGTCACGTGCCTCTCTTCCCCCAAGTCCTGGACAGGCAGCCCCTAGCCCAGGATCTTCTGGGAAAGTCATTTCTGCCTCCCTGGGTCCCTAAGGAACTGGAAACAGTGGAGCAGCCCAGCCCATGCGTGCCTTGTTTTGAACTCTCTCTAGTCCCCAGAGCAAACTCTCACCCCACTGGCTTCCTTTGTAGGCCTCTGGTAAAGACCAGCCGGAGCCAAGCCACACTGGAACGCCCCAGGGCACTTCCGCTCCCTTCCTGGTCAACAAGCGTGTCTACTAATCCTACAAACACAAAAACAGCCCAACCAGTCGGTGACTTTGGTGCACTGTTTCCCGGCCTGGTCTCTCAGCTGCCCCTCAGCTCTAAGACAGCAGAGGTGAGAGATGGCGAGTGGGTGGGATGAGCTGCCCCGAGTCCTGTTTTGAACAGGTGGACCGAACCATGGACTGGGGCGCTCTGTCCACACAGTCTGGCCCACCATGAGGCGCATCATGGCAAAAAGCGTCAGACCCCAACGATGATCTCACGAGCTCCTGGAGGGACGAGGCCAGGGCTCACGGGTGCAGTCAGGCTGTAACCCAACTGCACTGGCCTGGAACAAGCTGTGACGTGGCCCTCCCTCCCCCTACTCCACCTCTCCTCATGGTGGACTTACCCTTTAAACATCTCCACCTAATCCCTTTGAGGAGCCAGGCTAAATTCTCCTTTTCAGCATTGGTTTCTGGTGCACGAGTCTTTAATAAAATCTTCACTCAACTACACCTACCCCAGAGGGCAAAGGACCCACTCTTTTGGGTCGGCCTGTAACAGCTCCACGGCACTCCTCAGTGCTGAAGTACTCCATGAGCTGCCTCCACCTGCCCTCAGCAACCCCACGGACTCTGTCTTTTCCGTTTCCACTACCGTCCTGTTAACCCCAGCAAATCATTTCTCTACCGAAAATGGCTTCCAAGTCTACTCAGTCTGAAACCAGCTTTTGACCTACAAGGCCTGGACGATCAGACTCTGCTTCCCCCCAGGCCTCTTTGGCCTCACTTTCTCTCTTGCTCAGTTCTCTCTGGGCATACTGGTATTGCACTGTGCCTTGTTTGTGCAATTTCCTCTGCCTGGAACATTCTCCACATCCCACTCTTCACAGAGCCGGCTCTTCCATTCCTTTAGGTCTCAATGTAAATGCTGCCGCCTCCAAGAAGCCCCTCCTGACCACCTCACACAAAGCAGGCCTCGTTAGCCTCTATTTCAGCTTCCTGTTTGCTTGTTTTCTGCTGGGCTCTCCCACCAGAATACCAACTCCACGAGGGCAGCAATTACACATGCAGAGCCTAATATACTGCCTGGTACAAGGTAAGTGTTCGACAGACATTTGTTGAAGAACAAAGGAACCAGTGACTGCCAGGGATTAAGCAGTTCCCTGTAAGTGTGAGAAGTTAATCTGAAGAGCAAACTGAGGCTCAACCAGGGCCTAACAACAGCCCCAGAGGGTGGCTGAAGCTAACATTTGGTTTTCTAGTTCTGCAGGATGGGCTGGGCCCAGGCCAGAAGGCACCTCACCTCCCTTTTCCAGCGTGCCAGCCATTCGTCCCGCTTGCGCTTGCTGATGTAGTAGGGGTCCCCTGCCTGGAAGGTGAGCCGCGGCATGGGCCGCTGCCGGAGGCTGGACTCCCAGCCCAGGCCGCCCCGCAGCCGGCCCCGGGAGCCCTAGGACAGAGAGACCACAGCGTTAAGAACAGCACCAAGCAGGTCCTCCTGAGGGGAGGCTGAGGAAGCGCTCACCTCGAGCACAAGGCAGGAGCTCCTGCCAGATGCCACCCCGTGAGTGCTGGGCAAGCCCTGCCTAGGTCGTGGCAGTGAGGGAGAGTGTGGGGGCACATGGACACAACCATGAGGGGAGGTGCTGACTCTGAGGGGAGCCAGCAGGCTGGCTTGCTGGGGACCTCCAACCATCACCCCCAATTCTTCTCCTCATAGGGACTCCCTCAGCGGCCCCCCACTCCCCACCCAGTTACAGTACAGAGCCGGCTTTCTTCTCCTAGTATCAGATCCACAGAGCCCTTGGGGGTGAGGAAAAACTTGCCTCCATTTTCATGGACTCGATGTTGGTCTCCTTCTGCTCTTTGCCTGTGGAGAGGGAAGAACAAAGGGACTGTCGGCAGAGGTATGGGAGTGGCTGAGAGGCCCCACGGCACCTGTCGCCAAGGTGGGGCCCCTTTCACACTGAGCTGTGCATGTGTCTACCCTGATGGCCCGCCATGTGCCCGGTTCCGTGCTGGCACTGAGGACTTGGGGCAAACCAGAGCAGAGAAAGGACTGGACCAGGGCTGGGGGCCCAAAGCCAAAGGAACAAAGAGAAGTCAGGGCTGTGGGTCCATTGACTCTGTCTCAGGCACACAGAGGGGACCCAGAAGCCCCTCCTCCACCCGGGTCCTCCCCTTCCCAGAGGAGGGGCCAGTCTGCACAGCCTTCCTGGCTCTTGACACACGGGAGCTCTTGCTTCGATTTTGCCTGTCTCCATGTGATCTCTATAACCCCTTCTGGTCAGTTTCCCCAAGGTGGATAACCCTTATACCACCACCAGGTGGTGGCGACCATCAAGTGCCTAGAGCAGGGCTTGCATATAGTAGGTGCTCAATAAGTGCCAGTTTTGTTCCCCTTGGTTAAGGTAGCATTCTCTGCTCCTCTTCCCCTGGCCTCCTGCAGCTCCTCAACTGGGTCCTGGGTTGCTGGAAGGGAAGGCTGCCCCGGGAGCAGCAGCTCTGGGGTACTGTCCATAAGAGGGGTTCTCCTCTCCCACCCTTCCTGCCAAGCAAGGGGGCAGAAGCACTCCTTTAGAGCCCCCATGTGCCCACTCTGGTCCCCCAGGGGCCTTGCCAGGCCCAGCACCCACAGTCAGTGCCCTGGCGGTAGGACTGGGTTCATTACGCCTTCCTGAGCTTCCTGCTAGAGGGAGGGGGAATCCTCCTTTCACTGGGCCTCTGAATTCCTTTCTCTGAAGCCCAGAGTACTAGGCCCAAAGCAGGAAGGTCACTTAGGTTGCCTCTTGGCAGTTGGGGGGTGGGGTGGGGGTTTGAGGGGTGGGGGTGGGAACAAAGAACCAAAAACGGAAAAAACAGCCCCTACTGCATCTCCTGGCTGTGAAGCGGAAACCAGACAGTACTGAAGGCCTCTGAATCCTCAGCCCCCAGAGGGGATGTTTCTTTCCTTCTCTCACCTACCAAGACCAGGGGCTCTTCACTGCCCCAGGGGGCCAGGGCCTTGCCGGGTGACAGTGACACCCCCAGCACTGGGGGGAGGGGAGGCAAGGCCAGCACTGACAGGGAAGCTGTGGGGAGGCGCGGTGGGGGGCAGGATGCACTCAGCGCCAGGCGAGCTCTCTGCAGCACCAGCTGGCTGGGGAGGAAGCGCCAGTGGGGGCTCACGCCCGTGTCCAGTGAAGGTCTTTTAAGGTATGTCTTGCCTGACTGTCTCTCCCTCCATGCTCCCTTCAGGCCCTCTCTGCTCACCACAGCCCCTGGCTTCCTCTCGGGCTTCTCTCGCACCTCTCTCGGACCCCCTCCTCCTCGCCACCAGCACGGTCCACCCAGGGAGGCTTTGGGATACCAGAAGGGGGCACCCGCCTTCGGATCACACTGCCGCCCAGGGATGCTTTGGCCCTGAACAGTTCATGCAGGGGACCCTCCATGTCTTTTGATTCATGGGGAGTCATTTATTGATTAGCGTGAAAGAAAATCAGGGCCAAAAAGGATTGTAGAAATGACGGAGTATTCTTCAGCTCCTAGATTTTCCCTATGGGGAAACTGAGGCCTCAGGGAATTATTTACCACCAAAGTCAGATTTCAGGGTTCCTGACTCCCAAGCCAGCAGGCTTGCTGCTGCACCACCTCGATGTTCTCCTTCCCTACCCCCCACATGCCCACCCCCCAAACAGAATGGCTCCTCTGTATACCGCTTCCAACTGCCTTCTCTCTGGAATTTGCTCCCTTACAGGCTGCATTTGCCCTCCTGAATGGTACCAGGCGTATCCTTTCCAGCCCTGGCGAGAACAACACACTGGGCTGCCTCTGAATGCTGCACTTGACCCTGGTCAAGGAGGGTCAGCTGCTCTCTCGACACTCTCCCAGCCCATCTGCTTCTGGCCCAGGCACAGGGTCACGGGCAGGGCCAGGTGGCTGGTGCCTTCCACGGTGGCCCTGGAGGCTCCACATGACCTTCGGGCATCTGAGGCCCTGGGGGCAGGAGAGGGCAGGTGCTAGTAACACTTACCTGTTGGTCTGGACATACTCATACATACTAATGAACCCAAATCTCAAAATCGCAATGACGGGCGAGGCCAGGATTGCCCCAGGGCAGCCACTGCCCTAATTCTGGATGCTCAGTCTGAGCAGAGAGGAGCACTGTGCGGCCCGGCCCTTCGCAGGTGCGCACAGCCGCGGGCTGGACGACTGGGCTGCCACGTACGCGTGGTGTAATCGTGGGAGAAACTTCTCCAACCCTCAGTGTCCCCATCCCAGAGGTGAAGACGAGCCTTCCTCGCGTGATACAGGACAGCTTGAGGACTGACAAAGAGCAGGGCTCCTCAAACTTTAATACGCTTAGAAATCAGGAGGTTCACTTGAAAAGGCAGATTCTGATGGAGCAGGTCTAGAGTGAGGCCTGAGAGTCTGCACTTCCGATTTCCCAAGTGATGCTGTGGGGCTGAGAACCACCGAGGCGCAGGGCCACCAGCGCCCAGCACCACTAATGGTCCATGAGAGAAGCCCATGGCCACACGGCATGCAGTGCTAAGGCAGGTATGTGGGAGCTGTCCCGAGACGGCCAGCTGTCTGTCCAGGAGGTCCATGTCCTTGTTGTTCCCCATCTTTCTCCTTGCTGTCCTGTCACACCTGGGACTGTGGGCACACGGGGACACCCAGGCCACAGGCACACTGCCTTACAGTCCTCTGTTTTTCCTGCATGGTACTAAGAAAGGGGTTCCAGGAAAGACAGAGGGGTCCCTAAAAAGAAACCTGAACGAGGGGAACTGAAAGGAGACCACGGCCAAGTCACTTCCTCCCTGGGGCCTTAGTCTCCTTCCGCCTTGGAACCAAGCAGCTGAGTATGCATTCTGTGTGGCTGGCTGCCCAGCCTCCAATAGGCCACTGCCCACCTCGCTAGGTCACGCCTCGCCAGTCTCAGCATCCGGGCAATTCACAGTGGCCTTCAGGCGTCCCCACCAGCTGATCCCTGCCAGCATTTCCACTTCCTGACCAGCTGTGACCACACAGGAGTGCCCCAAGGAGGCCGGGAGCCTTAGTGCCACGCTCAGCACCAAGATTCTGAGGAGGGTCCAAGCAGTGTGTGTGACAGCCCCAAACGCAGCAGTCACCTCTTTCCCCTGTGCCCCTGGCATTCCATCCCACTCCCTTTCTGCTACAGCCATGCTCATCACAGCCACCCTCTTCCATGCCTGCAGCGGCCTCCCAACCGCCCAGCTGCTCCCCAGCCCCCCAGTCCATTCCAGGACCCAGATGGCAAAGGGACCTTTGCAAAACACAAAGCAGAGGGCAGCCTTGAAAGTCTGCTCTGGCCCTGATGGCTCTGCCCTTGACCCGCATGTTCTTCCTTCCTTCCTCCACTCCCGTCTAGGCCCTGGGAGCTCTGATCCCTCTTTTCACTGCCAGCCTGCAGCACCCCTCACCTGGTGAATTCTGGCCCTTCTCCAGCTCGGGTATGACAGCCCCAGACAGCTTGGGTTCCCTCATTATAATTGCCCATGGAGCCATGTTTATTTTCCCTGAGAGAACTGATCTCCATGTGTAATCACACACTTTTAAGTGTGGGTTTCTTGGGCCTCCCTGCTGGCGCAACGGGTTAAGTGCAGCATTGTGGAGCTGTTGGTAGCTGTGGCGGTGCAAGTTCAATGCCCGGCCGGGGGAGATTCCCACATGGCAGGGCAGACCTCTCCTGCCACGCCCGCTGCTCCCCTCAGCAGTGTATTTCCATTGATCTGCCTGTTCTGTTCCCCACTCTGTCTCTGGTGAACCCTCTCACTGCCCCACCCCTCTGGCCTACACCCCAGCTTGTATGCAACAATAAATAAATTCTTAAAAAAAATTTTTTTTTTAAAAAGTGTGGGTTTCTCATTGATGTCTGTCTCTCCAGCTGACTGTGAGGTCCTGGAGGGCAAGGACCAGATTTCTGCTCATGACAGTTTCCCCAGGTCCTGGCACACAGCACCTGGGGGTCTCATAAACACCTGTTGACAGACTGAAGAGGGCGCTTCTGAGAACACACAGAGACGCAGACAGGGAAATGGCAAACTGCACGCAAAGCCTCCAGGTTTAAGAGGAGTCCTGGAGCTGTGTCTCTGTCACACCAGGCAGGAGGGACTGCCAGCCCTGGGCAGCATCTGGGTGCCGGCAGTGGGACCCCAGGAAGCTGGGAGCCAGCCGACACCGACACGGGCTGGTGAAGAGCAGCTTGAAGGGCAGAAGGGGCCAGCGGGGCCCAAGTTCTGTATTCACACACTGGGCCTTTTCAACGCCGCCCCTCCTCTGTCCTGCGGCTCCACTCGACCCTTGGCCACGCCCAGCAAGGGTCAGGACACACCCCCAGAGATGCTGGGGCAGGCTGGGGAGCTGAGCCCTGCCAAAGAACAGCAGATAGCTGAAGGGCCCAGGCCAAGCGGGAGTAAATCCCCATCTGCCACTTATGGACTTGAGGTCCCTGAGGAAGTCACCTCATCTCGATGCATCTCCATTTCTTCTCCCATCTTAAAGTGGGGATAATAATACCTCCCAAAGACGACTGTTTGGAGAAGTAACTAAAACAACAAATGCAAAATACCTCAGATCGGGCTTTGATCTAGTGGGAGCATCGTTTAGTTGGATGATAAATGAAGGAAAGATATTTTAAAATAAATTTGAAAAGCTCTTTTCTGGGGATGCTATCTATATATGCATAGTTTGGATCTGTGCAAAATAAGTTACTCCAATTAATCAATTTACTCATCCTATCATACACACTTGGAAGGCTTTTTAAAATTAAAATGCACATATGCAAAACAACCTGGCAGGGCCCTCGGAGGATCAAATGTGATAATGTATGAGAAAGCATTTTGTAAACTGCGAAGCCCTGTACAAATGCTAGTTGTCCTCATTACTAACATGTTTACAGCTCGGTTGGCCCTGAAATCGCTGGCTTAACCTGAAAGAGAAAAACGGGCAACTTTCCAGGATTCCGGGGCTAGGCCAGAAAGTCCCCAGAGGAAGAGGCCTGGGCTGGGCCGCTCCTACCTACCCCTCCTGCACCCCACTCTGTCACTACCAGATTTTCAGTAGTCAGCTGAACTGTGCTCGGCTTAGGCCATCTGTAGTGTGGAAGGCTAATGGGGCATTTAGGGCCTACATGGGCATCTGCTGCTCTGGAGCGCCCAGGCCAGGGGCTGTAAACACAGACACCCTTAGCAGCCACAGGGCTTACGGAAGAGTAAGCAGGCTAGAGGAGGGTGGTAGGAACAAGGGAAACAACCAGCCTACAAGAGCAGGGCATCGCTGGGTATGGGGGGCAGCCATTACCCCGTTAGAGCAACTGCTGGCATTCTACACACATGCTGTTGCCAGAGCTATCCCACCCCCTCCGCCCCCAGAAACCCAAACTCTAGATCTTTATGTGAAATTTCTTGATTTTTAAATAAAGGCAACTATTTCTTTCAAATGTTCAAAGCACTATGTGGGTTAAGTAAAATGTGTTGTGTGCAGGCCGGACCCAGACAATGGCCTCTAGAACACAGCCGTGGCGCTCCCATGCCCAACTGCGCCTCCTGGGGCCTCCTGGGCCCCAAGTCGCTAACGTTTAGGAGAATCCTGGCAAGCCCAGAAGAGGCTGCCCCTGGTGCCAGGGACTCACCCTCTTCTGCAGGGGCTCCTCGGCCATCCTTGGGGGTGCAGCAGCCATTCTCCACTGCTCTGGAAGCTTCAGGGGGGGTCTCAGCTGCACCCTCTCCCTCTGCAGGGGCCCCGCCCTTCTGCCCCCCAGCGGGGCTCCCCTCTTCTGGCTGGGGCTCACTTCGCTTTTCCAAGTCCCCATTGGGTAACAGCTCTGAAGGGCCTGAATCCTGGGCCATGGAAGGGGACTTGGAGGTCACCACAGGGTCCTTTGGCGTGTCGCTGCTGTCCACCTGGAATGGAGAAGAAAGACATTTTCAAGGGAGGCTCAGATCAATTATCTTGGCCTCTTTTGGGTCACTGACACCCCTGAAATTCTGGCGGAAGTCATATAGTAGGCCCCTCTGCCCAGAAAACTGTTCAGATAAATATTCATGCAAGCAAAAACCCTCACAATGCTGCTGTTTGTTTCAAAGGATATATGAGTCTGACCCCCTGAAGTCAAGGAGTGTGTGGAGTCCAGCTTTACAAAGAGAAGCACCCAAGTAGGTCCGGTTCTACTCCCCACCCCACCCCATCCCACCCACTAAGGCAGCGCAGGGCTTGCAAGCCTTCTCTGCTCTTAGGCTGTCCCTCCTCAAATCAAGGCCCACCTCAGAAGATTCTAGAGCCAACCAGCCATGCCCACAGGCACCAGGCTGCCCTCAGCCACCCTGCCAGCTACTCCATCTGCAGATGTCCACCCTGCAGAAGGGCAGGCAGGTGTCAGCTCAGTAAACACGCTGGCCTGCAACGTCAGGTAAGGCCAGTGCCTTGGTTTTCCCAGCTGGCAGACATGACAGCTCGGCCAGATCAACGGAGGTGTTTTCGCTTTGTTTTTAATTTGGTCTATTTATAAAAGCTAGACGCATGTTATAAAAACTTAAGCCACATACTAGTGAAAAGTATTAAAAGGTTAAAAGCTCCTATTTCAATTTCCTACCTTCAATCCCCCTCCTACAAGGGAGGGATTAACTACTATTAATAGTTTGGAGAGCATCTTCTCTGGCCTTTTTTCTAAGCATCTGCAATTATGTGTAAGTTACATGTTTATACATATGTATTCTCTCTCACACACACACATAAACAGATTCAGAATTTTTTCCCCTAAGAGTCTCAAACTCCTCACCCTGTTCTACAACTTGCTTTTTCACTTAACAAGCACAGTGGGCACCTCTCCGTGCCAGTGCATATGGAGCTGTCTCATTCGACTTCACAGCCACTCAACAGTCTATCGATTGGATGCTCCATAATTTATTCCAACAGTCGGTGGGTCTTTGGACTGATCTGCTCTTTGCGGCAGCAATCTCCTTGCATACACAGCTCTGTGCACCTGTGGATTTCTGCAGGCCAGGACCTCAAACGTGGGCAGGCTGGAGCAGAGCACCTGCCATGTAGCTGTGAGTAGATGCTGCCAAGCCCCCTGCAAAAAGCCGCACTGCTCAAGGGTACCCCAACACCTGAGAGAGCTCTGGTTTCCCCAGGCCCTGGACAGCCCAACAATCTCCGAGGCTGGTCTGCTCTATGGGCCCAGGGCCTCAGCTCTAAGCCTGTTCTTGCCTGGTGAGGAACTCCCAGAAGTGCCAATAGGGACAGGACCTTGGGGGGAAAAAAAAACACCACCACCAGGCCGAAACTAGCATCCTCCCTGAACGAGGCTTCAGGCACATGGAGCAGCCTGGGGGAGAGCAGAGGGAGCTCCAGCTGCCATGCCGAGCTGTTCTTCCGCAGCCTTGGGTGGCCCCGCAGCCCGCTTCCAGGAAGCTTCCAGGAGCTCTCTCGGAGAGCTGCAAACTTGCGCAGCCCTGAGGGTGAAGGGGCGCTGCAGTGAGAGCAAGAGGCGGCCCCGAAGGAAGCGCGCATCTCCCCCCAGACTCAGCAGAAGCTGGTAGGTCTGGAAGAAGCACAGGTGGAGCAAGGAGGCCCTCAGCCTCATCACCCCTGCACATCGGCCCCCTGCTTCCACCAGGACTCAGCCAAGGGGGCTCCTCCCCACGTAGATCCTCTCGCCCCTCAGGGCTCTATCACGTACTGAGGAAGCCAGCCCAGGCAGCCGGGAGGGGAGCAGCTACCTGAGGTCACGCTGCGCCAGGCACCACGGAACCCCAAACCTGGCACTCCCAGGGAGGTGGATGTGGGAGTCCCGCAAGCCAACTTGGGCTGAGGACTTTCGATCAGAGCCAACCTCTTCCAGGGCCCTGTCCTTTCCCTTACCACGCACTGCCCCACAGAGACCCCAAGTTGGGGCAGGCACCCAGCCCCAGAGAGCTGCTGGAGACAACTCCGATGTCACTCACTTCCTGCTGGGGACCACACGGCCTCCTCTCAACCTGGAACTCACTTCCTGTTGACTGCCAGCTTGAGAGCACAGGACCCAGGAGCACCTACCTGGAGACCCAACTCAGCCAGGGTCCCGATCACACCCATCAAGCACCCTCTCCAGGCCCACCTGAAGACCCCGCCCGCAGCAGCACAAGACACCAGTCCTCCCAGAGGTGGTGGCCGAGCCCTCTGCACAGCTGCAGCCCGGGGTTAGCTCAGGGGCTGAAGTCCCCGCTGTCGCCTTTCCCCAGCCAGGCCAGCCTCCACCGCCTGCGCTCTGGTCCTGCCTGAGACTGGGCCAACCAGTGCTCGGGGACTGGGGAGCTGACGACTCCTGCCATGATCGATTCTCGATCCATCTGTCCCCTCGAAAACCTCCTCTCCCACCCCCCTGAGCTAGACAGTCACCCTCACTGGCCCTCTCTCTTGGGGTCCAGAGTGCCAGGGTAGCTCGAATCCACCTGGAGGAAACCACCCAGAGAAAGGAAGGGGCCTACAGACAGCTGAAGGGACTACCGGGAGGTCTGGAAGAAGCTGGGTGCTCCCTCAGCAGGTGTCCCAGGTGAGAGCCGAAGAAACCACATCTGGAGGCCACTGGGCCCCACGCCCCCTTGCTCTCAGCGCCCCCTCAGCCCTTCACCACTAAAGGGCAGACTCAGGGGAGCGGGGCCCGGCAGGGGCTCAGCATTCACAATGGCTTCCTCACAGCCCAAGAGTAGGTAAAGAGAACTGTCACTCACAGGCTTACAGGCAATTTCAACTTTGTTGCATGTCAGAAGGAACTTAAAAATTCTGGCTTTGTCTGCTTTTATTCTTACAGTTACCTTGAACGAACACAGAGAACACCCAGGAGACACCCATTCTTCTCAGTACCTGGGTGGGGGAAGGAGAGGGAGCAGCAGAAGTCCCCAGCCCCTTCAGAAGGCACCAACCAGGCACTGGAGGTGACAGTTTCCACTTCCTCTGCTTCTCACCTGTGGGCTGGGGGCGGGGCGGAGATGCGCAGAATGGGCGCCCCTTGAGTCTCCTCCCTGCAGCGGTGGTGGTGGTGGGGGGGGCGGTGGGCTGGGGCATAAGACTGGAGTAAAACTTGACCCTATCATCTACGGAGCACCTATTCCCTCCCACCCCAAAGCAGGCCTTATTCCGGGTCCTCACCCTGCTCACCACCCTTCCCACCACCCAGTCCCTGAGAAATTTGCTGATCTTTGCCTTCTTTCCAGGCAAGACTTGTCCATCCCCACGCTGCCTCCAGATTCTTGGGGGGGTTGGGGGCCCTGTTCCTCCTATGAGTTGCTTATTCCAAGCAGGAGGCGGCAGGGGAGATTCTGCCCCTAGAGGACATCTGGCAATGCGTCTGGGACACACTTGGCTGCCACGTGGCATGGGGGAGGGGTCGAGTGGGTAGGGGCCAGGATGTCGCTGATGATCCTCCCAGATGTAGGATGGCCCCCGCCAGCAAGAACCTGCGGCCCCAGATGCCAACAGTGCTGTTGAAAACCCTGGGCTGAGGGTAGGGGCTCCGAGCAGGGCCTGTCCTTTTAATAAGGACCATAATTTTACAATTAAAAAAAAATCATGGTGAAATACACATAACATAAAACACAGCAGCTTAACGATTTTCAAGTGTGTCATTCAGTGGCTCTGGGTGCACTCACGTGGCCGTGCAAACATCACCACCACAGTGCCGGCTCCCAGATTCACTCTACCCAGGAAACTGAAACTGCCCCTCCCCCACCCCAGCCCCAGGTAACCCCATTCTAATTCTGTCTCCTAAAGATCTCTCCCTCTGACACACGTTGGCGCCCACACAAACCTGGAAGGGGTTTGAGCTGGGCCCTGGTCTTAGGGTCTGTCAGCTTCACACCCCCCCCAACCCCCAGTTCCCAAGCCCCTGTGCCTTTGGCAGGGTGCTGGTCCCAGCTGGCATGCACATGCAGCCCCAGCCCACTGTACCCGCATATACATACTATCACCCCTGTCTCATGACAGCACTCGTCTCCCTGCACCTAATGATGTGATCACTGGTACCCCCCCTCCAAGGCTGTGAGCTTGGCCTTATTTAACTTTTTATTTCTCTCCCTTCCAACTGCTCTACCTACAGCTCCCTAGTACCAAGCACAGGACCTGGCATAAATATGCTTATAAAATTAACAAATCTAGTTATCACAATTATTCTA
Organism: Scalopus aquaticus; assembly: GCA_004024925.1. NCBI lineage: Eukaryota > Metazoa > Chordata > Mammalia > Eulipotyphla > Talpidae > Scalopus > Scalopus aquaticus. Next base: position 53,552 of record PVIJ01004002.1, on the reverse strand, counting down.
ATGAGTAGTGTTACCCTCACTTTTCCAGGAAAAAGGCTCCCAGGCTTGCCTAGGTCACACACCTTCTAAGTGGTAAAGCTTCCAGAATGACCCAGGTATAATGGGAGGCATTTGAAACCCTCTGGGTTGAATCTCTGGAAAGCTCAACCTCAAGTCCCCAGGGCTCCAAGAGAGACAAGGAGGCTTTGATGTGCTTAAGCAGGGCTAGGCTTGGAGGGGGGGGCTCCCCTGGAAGCAACCACCCCCAGAAAAGCCAGAGGAGAAACAAGAAGGAATCTCATGTAGTGAATCCACTGGGTCCAAAGCCAGCCCCCCAGCCCCACCCTACCACCTTGCCCCCTCCGCCTTTGCTCCCAGTCGGGACCAGACACCAGGACTTCCCTGCCTCCTAGAAGTGGGGCCTTGTCTCCCCAGGTGGGGCAGTGTTCAGGCTCCAAACAGGGAAATCACTTTTGAAATTCTTTTATTATGTTTTCACACACATAATAAAAACCTGGCAAAGAAAAGGTGAGGCAAACAAACCTAGGGAGACGGGGCCCAGGCATCTGTGGGTGCAGGAGCCCACTGCTGAGGGCCACCAGGGAAACCACCTTACAGGCTCACCTGGGCCCAGGGCTGCTCCAGAAAGGGGAGGCGCGGAGGAGGGAGGTCCCAGGCAGCCACTCTCCCTCCTCCAGTCCAGGGGCCCCTCAGACAGTCGGCTTCCTTAGCTCTGGGTGCCTGCCTGCACTCTCTCCTTGGTGCTGGGGGCTGCGGCTGAAAGGGGCCTTAGTCCCCAGTCCCTGGGAGCAGCTCTGAGGAGGGAGGCCTGTGGCACGTGGGGGTGCCCCTTCCCTCCTCCACAGTGGCCTCACCTTATTCCCCCTGCTCCCCCCCCCCATGTTATCACCGTTGTACCTTCAGGGCTCTCTGCAGCTCAGCTTCGTGCCAGCCAGGAAACCTGGCATCCAGCCAGCAGCGGCCTCTTGATTAAAGACACACAGACACACAAGCACATGCGCAGACACTCAAGGGGTGCGCCACTGCCTGCTGACACTCTCCCGCCAGTGTGGACAGAGATGCGCACAGAGTCAACAAAACACACCAACAGCCCCCTTCGCTCACACCGGCCCTGCTCATCCCAGTTCCTCCACTCTGAGGGCCTGGCCTGTCTGCCCCCAACCAAGTCCTGGATTTTTCCAGGATGACTTTAGTTTCAGGAAACAGCCGCCAGTGTCTGTAGGCAGGGCAGCCCTGCCCCCAAGCGTTGGCATGGGGCCTGCTCCCCTCTCTGCTCCAGGTCTTCCTGCAGCCCCTTCCCTGGCAGTCATCGGATCTGATTGGCCGGAAGTGGCCCTGAGGCGGGAAGCGCACAGGGGCCTACCCACACCCACTCCCAAAGAGAAGTCCCCAGTGGCCTCCACATTCAGCCACCCTGGGAAGAATGGAGCCAGGCCCTAAGACTTTGGAGGTGGGGTCCTGACTCCTCCAATTTCCTTCTCCCTAGTGGAACAGCTAAAAAGGCCACCAATGGGGTCGAGGGGCAGCAGGACTAGAGGCCAAAAGGGCCAGCTCTGGACAGTGTGGCCCCAACCCGCCTCAGGTCCTGCCATTTCCCTAGCCCCTTACACTGCCTTCCCTCCTCTTCCCCAGAGAGCTCTCTGCGTGCGTGCGTGCGTGCGTGCGCGCATTCTGAGGAGAGAACTTCAGGGCTCAGTGCCTCGCAGGTCACTGACTCCACGCCCCTGCTAGCCACGGCAAGTGGACACGGGCACCAACACGCCTGGTGAGTGGCCAGCCCGCATGGGGTTCCGCTTCCGCAGGGCTACCTGTCCATCTGGAAGAGGGCCTGGCTGTGCACTTTGAAGTCAACCTCAAAGGATTTCAGACTGAGCTAGAGGCTCCCTTTAAAAAGCCATTATATGTAAGAGATCCATGTATTTGAGCAAATCTCTTTTGAAGCGAGGTCTACTTTCACCAGGTACCTCCACGCCTAGGGTGACAGGTTTGGTTAGAAGGGAACCTTCCATGGACAACGGGGCTTTCTGTTCCACACTTCATTTGCTTTTGTAAAATGTCTAATGGGTGCACATACCCACACCCACACCCACATGCACCCGGGGCTGTGCTCGCGAGAGCCCCCCCCCCCCCCCCCCGCATGACTTCAGAGCTCTGTGGCAGCCCCTTTCAGCCTTTGTCCCTGCCGGCCCGAGGGCCACGGCCTCCAGCCCGGCCTCTCTTGGCAGCTCTTGCCTCCCCTTGATCAGTTTAGCTCCCTCTGGAACTTTCCCAGCTCAGTTGTATCTTCCTGGAGGTGGCAGAAACGCACCGAGCTCTCTAGATGGGGATGATGAAAGAAGACCAATGGCAACAACTCTGCCTAGATGCATGTGCCGGCGGGTACCTGCGGCAGCAGCGGGGGGGTGCAGGTGCAGCCGGGCTGGAAAGCAGCCCAGGGGTCCCAGGGAGACCCCTCAGGCAAGGAACTGTGGGAATGAATGACTTTTGCCGGTGGTGTCCCTGGATCGTGTAATTCTGGGGAAGGAGGCCAAGGAGGGCTGAAAATAAATGGATATTTTGGAATAACAGAGATTCTGGGATTTCATTTAGATGCTTCCTCAAGAAGGCCAGCTTTCTAGCACTGCCCCCCAAAGGTCTCCTGTCCCCAGAATCTGGTCCCTTCTATTGGGCTGCTGGAAAAGTCAGAATGCCATTTTTGCTTGAAAAACATAGAAAAAATACATCATGACTTTTCTGACAATCCACAGGATTCTGGGTCTGTGACTGCACCACGTGGTCCCTGCGGCCTATTACATCTCCTTTCAGCCCTTCCCCAGTGGCCAGCAGCTTGGGCCCTGCCAATTCTGTCCCACCTCTGGCACCAGCAGGCTCAGGAGTGTTTTCTGGCACCACCCACCCCCACCTTCCCCTCCTAGTTCCCAGCATCCTTTTGTACATAACCCACCATGCTCACGGGTACCAGAGGGAGCGTCCCAAAACCCGATTCCCATCACTCCATGCTCCTCGCAAACTTTCCAGATAAACACGTTTCTGAGAGGATAAAGTGTAAATCCCTCAGGCTGGCTGCAGGCTTACCTCTCCAACCAAGACTGAATGTGTCCTTGAATGAAACCCTTGTCTGCTCAGCCAAACCAGTCTGCCCGCTGTGCCGCCTTCAGAACACCCACAACAGCCACACCCCTGCGCGCACGCCCCCCGCCTGCGCCCAGAAAGGTCCAGGTGGGAAAGTCTTCCATGCTTCCCTTGACTAAAATGTTACCTCTTAAGACTCAAGACAAGTCCCACCCCCCTTCCCCAACAAGTCTCCCCCGGCCTCCCCAGCCGCCTTCAAAGTCCAGACCAAGGCCAGACTCCTACTCGGGATGCGCTTCCTGGGCCTGACCTGAGGGAGCAGGTGGGGGAGCAAGCAGGACACAGTGACCAGAGAAGTCTCTGACCTCGAGAGAGAGTAGACCGCCCTGCTCTCACACCTCTGCAAACACAGAAGAGGGGGTGGGTCGCAGCACAGCAGGGACGGAAGCCCAGGAGGGGAGACAGACTTTCTGGACATTTTGCACATAAAAACAAAGGGGCACCAGGTCAGGGGTCAAGATTCAAGAGATTGGCGAGGAGCACTTCTGACCTGGAGACAAAGAGCGGATTTGAGCTCCATCTTATTAGGCTGGAAACTGAGCCAATTCGGCCAACTCACAGTAGTTGAGTTAAACTGAACCCTGCCGGCTGAAGCTGCAGTGGAAGGGTTCCCCAATTTCCCACAGTTCATACCCAAGTCTTTCACTCTGACGTGGGGTAGCTCTGCCCTCTGGAATTCAAACTGAAGCGGCCCAGCACCGGGGTGGAGGTTCGGCCTCCAACACGGAGTGAGTAACGCTGGCTTGGGGCCGGCTGAGCTCAGCGCCTGCTCTCAGCACCCTCCTCTCCCCCCTCCCCCCCCCACTCTGCCTTTCTGGATATTCTTAGCAAGAGGTGACCTCAGAGTGCTCCCACTGAGCAAAAATAACCCTGGAGGAAGTTGGTGGGTATAAATCTTCAATGAATAAATACAGCGCTAGTCAACAGGGTGTGGAGTCCCAGAGGGTCGGTCATCCCCAGGGGCTGGTGGGCAATGTCAGAAACTGTCCCTCCCAGCAGCCTCGCTGAGATCAGCAGAAAGAACAAAGGCGGTCACAGGGCTGTCTGGACTGGCGACCAGGCAGGAACCAACCTTCCGCACCCTCACCGTCAGTGTGCAACAGCCTGGTGCACGAGGACACGCCTCTGACTTCCCCTGCGCGCCCCTCCACACCCAGCCTCACACTCTCGGGCCAACAGAGCCCAGCCCTCAAGCCACCACCCCTCCTCAGGTCACAGGCCCTGGCCAGCCCCAGGCCCTGAGCCAGGGTGCCAGCTCCCTTCCTAAGCCCCGCCCAGCCCCTCGGCGGCTTCCTGTTTCCTGTTGCCGCTCCAGCTGCAAGCATCCTGGCTCAGAGGCCAGAGCCACAGACCAGCACTGCTGCCTGGTTTTAAGATGGCCCACCTCTCACCCCTCAGGCCACTGTGACTGACCCCAGGACTCCCAGGCATTTGGGTCAGTCACCCCGCTCAGGTGTATTTTCTTTGTATGCTTTTTGGACTGGGCCTACACACCTTACAAACAGCCCTCCCTGCATTCCCATGTTAACGCAAGGGCATGCGGGCACCCAGTCTTCCGGAGCGCGTGGTTGGAGTGGCAAGGTGGAAAGGGCACCGTGGGCTGGCACGCAGGGGTCCAAGTCCCGATCTGCCCCTCTGAACCTCAGTCCCTCATCTACATGAGGGGGTAGTAATGCCAAGCACCCCACGAGGGCCCCACCTGCCTCCTGCAGGAGCACCGTCAGCTCCACACATGGCCTCGCTGCAGGGAAAGCGCTGTCCTCAGGCCCAGGGTGGACGGGGCCCCGGGGCCCCCAAAATGTTAAATCTAGTGGAAGGGACAAGTTCTCTCCACCGCCTTCCAACTATCTGGGATGAAAGTTTAGGTTTCCATCTAGTTCCCCAACTGTCAAGAAATGATGCTTCTGTAAAACGCAAAACCATGCAGTGGGCGTGGCAACGGTGTGAGCATGGCCCGACTCCCTAAACACTCGCTCAAGGTCTGAACAGACGGGAAACAAATGCTCTCTGCAGACCACGGACCAGCCCTTAGATCTCGTCTTTCATTCTGAGTGTTCATTTTTATTCATATTACAAGTGGGACAAAGGGAAACCCAGCGTGGGGCCCGAGGCCTGAACTGGGCTTCATCTGCTAGACAGGCTCTGACAGCCACAGCGTCTGGGCAGGAGCCACGCCTTGGTGCACAGGCGGCAGCGGGAAGATGGGAGTTTCTAGGAAGAGAGGTGGCTACTGAGCACCAGCTGGGGCAGGAGGGACCCAACCATGGGAGGCAGACAGAGCATCCGGGTCTAGTCCCACAAAATGGAGTCCCTGGAGATTTGTCAACAGAGATGCGCCACCAACCGTATTAGCTCAAATTATGTGTGGCCACCTGTCTCCAGCACACCAGGTTGAAAATGAGTCTTATTTATCGGTGTGGTCTTCTCATCCTGGAAGGTGCCTGGTAGATGGAAGGTGTTCTTTGTCGAGAGGAGGAAGGGCTTGCGGGTGCAGTTAGAAGGCTGGGTGGGGGTGGGGGCATGCAGTCTGGGCAAGGGGGCAGCCAGCAGGAGTGAGGGGAAGGGCACCAGGGACAGATGGCCCTTGGGGGGTAAAAGGAGAGAGACAAAGATTCCTTAGCCTTGGGCCGGGGGATGTGAGGACACTAGTGGGTGCACCTCACCCCTTCTGGTCCAGCTCCAGGGCTGGACAAGCAGCTTTGACAAACACGGCTCCAGTCTTTAGCCAGGTTTTCCCCACTTGCTCCGCCAGCACTCCCCTCGCTCCCAGCTGTGGGGAGCTGAGCCAAGCCCCTTCCCGTGTGCAGGCGGAGCTGGATGACATGCACTTAACGCTTTAGGGCTCCCGGGTACCCAGGCCCAGGGCCACAGCTGCACCAGGTCCCCAAGAAGCCCTCCCTGCGGAGCTCCTCCACCAGGGAGGGGAGGCCGCCAGGGTCCTCACCTGCTCTACAGAGAGCCTGTGGGTCAGGGCACCATGGGCTGACCCCCCACTGCAGCACCAACGTCCCCCCCCACCCCCACCGCACCGGCTCCCTTGGGGGCCAGGAAGCACTGCGATGCCTGTTTTCTCTGGCGTCGGTCTTTCTGTTCCCCCAGGTGCTAGGGGTCCTTTTGACAAGCCCCAAGCCCCCAAATCAGTATTGCCTTCCCCCATGTTCTCTCTCACATCCTGGCGCCTCTAGAGTCCAGGTGGCTGCAGATGTCACCAAGGACACAAGCTGGGCCACTTCCAGACTATGAACTGCAGAGGACATGCACCACCTCCACCAGGCTGGCAGGGGGCTGGTCCTACACTCCTCCTACCTGAAAGGCCTGCTGAACACCTGCCCTGCTGGCGCCTGCAGGCTTATTACACTGCCGGTCCTGCATTTGGCTCTGCTATTTGTACCACCCCTAGAAGTGGACAGGACAATAATATCAGCAGCCATCTTTTACCAATGAGGAAGTTCAGAGAGGTTTAGTAACTTGCTCAAGGTCACACAGCAGAGAAGCAGAAAATCCAGTGCTGTTTCTTTGTCAAATTGAGGCTGCTGTGGCCTCCTGAAGAGAAAGGGTTTGGCCACACAAGGCAAAGCCAGCCTATGCTGGCGCTCTGGCTCCTTGGTGCGTGAGCCTGTTGGAGTCTCGCAGGAGCCCGGGTAGAAAGCGTCTTCATCATCTCCACTTTTCAAAAGGGAAACACGAGGTTCAGGGAGTGACTTGCTCAAGATCACAGAGGTGGCCAGCGGTGGAGCGGAAAGTTAAATCCAGCCCTGTTGGGCTCAACGACAGCGCTTCTTCCACACGGGGCCTCCTGCAGGCCGGGATACACGCCCCCGCTGACCCTTCCCCACTCGGCACGCCCCTCTTCCCTGTCATCTGTCCACCTCCTGCCTCTGGTTTCCTTGCACCCTCTTGCCCCAGGGCTTCCCCCTACTCCGTGATGTGCCTCTCCTCTGGGCCCAGGAACTCACAACAGTGCAGCAAAGGGACACGGGACAGGCGCAGATCAGGCTAACCTGGGCCCTCACTCAGCCTGGCTCCCCTCCCACTCCAGTCTGCACCTGCTCTCCACCTCCTCCCTCCAGGTGCCCACAGGGGAGGAGTGGAGGGCACCCTGGGAATCTAGGAGTGCCCCCTGGAGTCTGCTGCAAACTGGAAATGCCCTTAAGGTCCCTGCTTTAGCTTTCAACTTCACGCGAATTTTGTATTCCATGTTATAAAATGTCCATGTTTGCTTTAATATTAAATTGTTTAAATTTACTTACCAGCTCAATTTCACTTCTGTCCCTCACCCCTAGGCCCCCTGCAAATCCTCCAGCAGAACGGGCAGTGGGGCACCACAGTCCCCAGTGGCTTCCCGGACCCCTGACCTCCAGCGGGGCAGCCTACCCGCCCTCCCTCCCTCTGCTGTCCCTTTCACTTCAGCTACCCTTCCCGACAGTCTACCCAGAGGAAGAAAAGCCCGAGCCGCTGAGAACATTCCCTTGAAGGGCTGAATTACAAATCCGGAGCTCCTGGCTCCCCTTACCTTCCTGCTCCACTTCCCATTCTCAGCTGGAAGGAGCTAAAAGAAAGGAACCAGCTGTCCTTGGGGCTGGGAAATAATTAGAGCTCTAAGTTCAGGGCGCACGGTCCACAGGCCTTGTCCTCTGGAGCAGTTCTTACCGGAGACAACCCCAGCGCTCCCCCAGCTCAGAGGCAGTGATTCCCAGAAGCTGGGACTCAGGGTCACTCCTGCGGGTGATACTTCCACGGAGCTTAAACAGCTCCTGGTTCTCTTCTCTTTCAGTGGACTCTCGGGGCGAGGGAGGGCCCCTGCAGGCAGGTTAAAGCCACTGCTAGAAATGCACCAGTTTCTCCAGCTGCCCTTACAGAGGGGAAGTAGGACTCCGGGGTCTGGCTGAAGCCCCAGCTTTATCATGACCCACAGCAGGAGTTCCGGGGCCACTAGGAGTCTCCTCCAGTTGATGCAGGAACTAGGAAAGGTGTGAGGGTCATTACGGGGTTCAAAGAATGAGGAATGTAAATGAGCTCTGCCCGGAAGGAGGCGCCCATGACCTGGTCTCACCAGACTGGTCACTGTGGCCCGCACGTCATACACGCGGAACGTCACGACTCACCGGGGGGTGCTTGCGCTTCCTTCCAGGCCGCCCCACCTTCCGTGCAGTCGTGCTGGGCTCCTGCCGCTCCTCCTTGCCGCGGGCCTCCTCCTGCTCCTCTCCCTCCTGTGGGCACAGACACAGCTCATGAAGCCAGGGCTGGATCCAAGCCCACCAGGCCTCCTGCCCCCTTGCCCCATCCCCACAATAGCCGACTTCCAGGGCTGGGCTATGTCATTCTCCCAGGCAGGGGTGGTCCTCGACCCCAGAGATGGACCCTGAGCCACCTTAGAGCCCCACTTCAATATATCCCGAGGGGGGCACTTCCCCTCCAGCAGAATATAGTGCTCCCTCCTGGTGCCCACATTTTGCGAACCACAAAGTAATTAACACATGCTCTGACAAAGAATTTGCCTCTGAAAAAGTATTTGCATATCATGTATCTGAGAAGGAACTATTATCCAAGATCTACAAAGAATTCAGTACACCTCAACAAGAAAACAGACAGCCCAATTAAAAAGTGGGCAGAAGAGGGGCCTTTCTGGTGGTACTGGGGTTAAGTCTCAGCGCTAGCAAGCTCCAGCCACTGCAGCATGAGTTCGATCCCCGGCCAGGGAGTTTCCTACATGGCGCAGCAGATCTCTCCTGTCTCACCCACTGTTCCCCTCAGCAGTGTATTTCAGTAGATCTGCCTGTTCTGCTCCACTTTGTCTCTGGTGAATCCTCTCACCCAACCCACCCCAACCTCTGGCCAAGAGCCCAGTTCTTGTAGGCATAAATTTAAAAATAATAGGGCCTCCCTGGTGGTGCAACTGGTTGAGTCGCAGCACTATGAAGCTACCCAGAGCCACTGCAGCATGAGTATGATCCCCAGCCAGGGGGGAGTCCCACATGGCGCAGCAGACCTCTCCTGTGTTGCCCACTCCTCCCCTCAGTAGTGTATTTCTTTTTTTTTTTTAATTTTTTTTAATATAATATTTATTTTTGTTATTCGTATCTTTTACATTATTATGTATTCCCCATAAGTTACCACCACCTGTTCACCCGTGGAGCCATCACCATAGTCCTCCGTGCTCCCCTCAGTAGTGTATTTCAGTTGATCTGCCTGTCCTGCTCCCCACTCTGTTTCTGGTGAATCCTCTCACCGTCCTCCCCCGCCCCCATACCTCTGGCCTATACCCCAGCTTGTATGCATAAATTAATCTTTTAAAACATTTTTAAAAAAATAAATCTTTTTTTAAAAAAAGTGGGCAGGGCTAAACAGACTTCTCCAAAGAAGTTAAACAGCTGACAAGCAGATGACAAAGCGCTCACTTCTCACTTCTCAGAAAAATGCAAATTCTAACTACCATGAGAGATCACCTTACTCCAGTGAGAACGGCCACGTCAGAAGGACCAGCAACAACAAGTGTTGGAGAGGGGGGTGCAGGAAATGGAAGCCTCATATACTTTGGTGGGATGTAGACTGTTCCTCAAAATATCAAAAATAGATCCACCTGATGACCCAGCAAACCAATCCTCCGTCTCTATCCTCAGGATGAAAACACTAATTTGAAGCGGTATGTACATTCCTAAGTCCACTATCTACAATAACCAAGTTACGGAAAAAAACTAAACGCCAGACAACAGGTGAATGAATTAAGAAGATGTGACATATACACAATGGAATACTACTCAGCCATGAAAAGATAAATTTTTGTCACATGGAACTGGAGGGAGTTCTAAGTCAGAAGAAGACAAATACTAGATGATTTCACTCATATGTGGGATACAGAGAAACCAAACAAGGGAACAGAAAATCAAAACCAAAACAAACCCTAGAAATCCGATTGTATATTGAAGGAGGAGGATGGATAAAAGAGGGCAAAGAGAGAAGGGGGCCCAATAGCCCATCACAAAGGATTATGGGTGTGTCAGCAGTGGGTGCGGTGTTGTGATATACATTTGAAGGTGTGGACCTATACCGCCAAATCCCATACAATGTTACCTCACTAAAAAGAACACAGACAAAAAAATCTGTTACTGGATGTCATTTTACATAAAAAAAGTTACGCAAGTACCCAAAGTGAATGGTTGTATTCTTAGTGAATCACTTTTATTGAAAAATAAATTCAAATGAAAAGTAATAGTAAGCTAAGCGATGCATATTAGAAGTATGTGCAACGCGCGACTGTGGACTTGCAAACAGAGGATTTTACAGCCACTGTAAACAGTCTGTCATGTGGCGCTGGCATCACATATGCTGTCACCCCGGGGGAGCATCGCAGGGACCAGGTCTGGGCTATGTTGGTGCTTCTCATTCTCCAAGTGCTGGACCAGAAGTTTGGTTTTGTTACCTCTCACCCTGTAGCTGCTCCGGCCGGGCCGTGCAACACTCGTCTCATGGGGCACAGACAGAAATCTAGAAAGTCCTCTTGCCTTGCTGTTCCAGCCCAGCCACAAACCACCCACAAGGCCCTTTTGAGTCAGTTGTCTCCAGCATGACTAATCACAAGCAGCAACAAGGCTGGAAAAAGACCCTGATCCAGCAGAGGGACCCAGTACACCCTACATGAGGTCAGGAGTGAAGCTGGTTTCTCAGCCCTCCCCGGGGAGGGTGCCAACCCAGAGGGGGGCCGGTGGCATGGGAAAGGAAGGAAGGGCAAACAGGTTCCTGGGGGGATTTCGTCGAGCTGGTCCTCCCTTTCTCACTCGACTTTCATTTTCTGTGATTTCAAAATAGCTTGTGGTTTGCCACATTAATTTTCAGGTAATGGTGGGACATGCAGATGGAAACCTTCTGTGACCATTGTAGACTTTATGCCAATGGAAGAGCGGCCCCAGCCCTCCATCCGTCTGTCCATTTGTGGCACGTCTGTGGGCCAGACCCATCTAGGAAGGAGATTCAGGGACGTGGCAGCTGAGGCTCCGGGAGTCCTCCAAAGAGATGCAAGTGGGAGAGGAACAGACACCAGGCCTGAGCACCAAGTGGAGCTACGGTCAAGGCGGAGGAGCGGGAGGAGGATGCCAGTGTACCGTGGGGACAAGGAAAGAAAGAGGTGCCAATCCAGGAGGCCAAAGTCCTCAGATGCAAAGAAGCCGAGGACAGAGCGGCCTGGCCTGGGGTGGTAGCACTGACCTTGGCCAGTCAGCAAACTGCAGGGTGACGGGCCCTGAGGGCCGAGGAGCTAGACACAGTTGGAGAGCTCAGCTGGGAGCGATCTGGAAGAGAAGGCGGGGCAGGAGCCCAGTTCCCATCTGTGGGCATGACGGGAGGGCTCAGGGTGGAGAGAGAGAGGCTGGCAGCAGAACTGAAGATCCTTGAGTGGCTCTTTTTAGGAGACTGTGGCAGAGAAGCAGTGAGGACAGAAAGGCCACAGGGGCGCTCCGGGAAGGCTCCAGAAGCCAGGGCTGAGGGTGCCCCGAGGGGCCAGGCCTGCTGGCTCTGTCTTCAGAGACTCCACAAACACCCCTGTTTAAGATCACCTGGATCCCACAGAGAAGTATGGGCAAGGAAGTTTAATATTTGTGAAGATTCCTGTTGGATCTACCTAACAAAAGCCAATCACAGGCCGAGATGGGACCTTTCACGTCCCCACCACTGCAAAATGGGCACATCGTGCTCCTTCTGACCAGGTCTCCCAGCATTTACAAAACAATCAGAGGCAATGTGCGGTCACGTCACGGGAAGGAACAGAGCCTAGAGCACACCAGTGGGGTCCGAGCCCAGTTTGTCATTTGCTAGTTAAAGGGCCAGTCCCTCTTGGGCCTCAGTTTCCTTGTCCATAAAAGGGGGGTATCCACATGCATTAAGTGTCAGGCCTGTTACAGGCACTGGGGACTCACAGTGAACAAAACAGGGAAGGGGACAAACCTTGTGTCTATCTGACCCGTGTGATGCCCACTGGCCCCAGATAAGAGGGCTCACATGCCCAGGCAGCAGGAGGCCACCTGGCCCGAACTAGCCTGGAGAGCACTGGGCAGACCTGGCAGGGCCTCTGCCTATGGTGGGAGGCTGGGCCCACGTGCCTGGAGAGCCAGGGCAGCAGGCAAGAGAGGGTGTCAGAAAAGACTCCCAAGTGCCCAGGAATTCTGGGCTCTGAAGTTTCTTGAACAAACTGCATTTGTCAGAGAGGCATGGCTCTGCTGTCCAAATGCTGTGACCTCCTCAGAGATGCGAACAGCAATCAGAGCCGGTGATCAGCAAAAGGGACCAGGCCCAGACACTCAATGTTTCTGACTTCCCTTGGCACATGAAGAAAGGCTTGGGGGGTCCCTGATCAGCACCCCTTGCCATCTACAGACTTGTTGTAATTCCTCACCCAGGTGCTCTGCCTGAGGCATGGGGGGTGTCAACACAACCTCCCCTGTTGAATGCAGTTCAGTGCAACACACCCAGGAGGAAGGGGGGTCCCCTACTGCCCCCACCTGCCCAGGGCCTGGTGTGTTGAGAGTGTAGTGATCACGAGGGCAGACTGTGGGTACCAGGCCTGCATGTCCGGCTGGCATGGGCTAGGTGCTTTACACCCCACCCAGCAATCGGGCCAGGTCATGCCTGTGGAAACCAAGTCTCCGTGAGAGCGGGGTCAGCTCTCAGATCCGGCCCTTCCTGTAAGCCATGACTTTGGGAAAAGCATGTCATTTTTAGCCAATATACTTTCTTCCATGATGAAGCCGCAGCCGCTGGGCAAAGGGGACACCTCCCCTCCAGGCTGTCTGAGTTCCGGGCACGGCAGCGAGTTCGGGGGATAACACACCGAGAAGGGTGAGCAGGTGGCGAGGGGGCCCCCCGAGGAGGCGTGTCAAGTGGCTCATTCCTGAATCTGTGGTGGGGTCTTTTTCCTTCAGTATCTTTGCTGATGCATGGAGCAAAGGAATGTCAAACATGCTTATCAAATCTGTAAGCAGCCCTGAAGTAGGAGGCCCCTAACAGCGGGAGAGGGCGGGATCCGATCCGCAGTGACTTGGAGCAGCCGGGGGAACAGTAACAAACTCAGCAGGAAGGGATTTGGCCCAGGCTGGTTTCTTCACCTGTCAAGGGGACTGAATTATCAGCCCACCAGTGGGGGTTGGTGTTGGGGGGGGCAGAAATTCCAGTTGGGTGGGCTTTGGAGAGGGTGGGGCCAAGGCTGGCCTTTAGTTAACCTCTGAGTGTTACCTTCCTCACCTATGAAATGGGAATACTACTACTTACCTCACAGCAACGCTCTAGCAATTACCTGAGGTAACACCAAAGGCTGATGTGTGACAGTCACTCAAGAATTGCTAACCTCCTCCTGGTCAGAACTACCCCTCCCGCCCGGCCCACCCTCCCCCATGCCATTCCCGCTCACCGCCCTGCATACGCAGCCGCAGCCGTCACTCAGCCAGCCCGCCCCCGCCCCCGCCCCCGCCCCCGCTGGCACTGCTGCGGGGAGGGCTTCAGGCGCTCTGGGGCTCCCTGACTGTCCAAGATGCAAGCTGAGATGTCACTCGGCGGAGCTTAAGCCCTCGCTGAGGGGGCTCCCGGGGACCCGGAGGTCCAGGCCACACCCCTCAGCCAGAGTGAAGCAAGGTCCCCACCACTTGGCCGGCTGCCTTGGTCTCCTCTCCATCCTGCTTTTCCTCCGCCTGTGCAAACTGACCACGCCGTGGCATAAATACCCCTTGTCCTGACCACCTTCCCCTTGGGTTGGCCAGCAAACCCTTACTTTCCCAGCCTCACTTGCTTGATTCCCTTCTCCCGGGCCCCTCCTCCGATCGCCTCACTGAGCAAATATGTCCTCCTTGACCAAGAGCCCAAGGGTCAAGAGCCCTTGACCCCACGCCGGTTGTCCTGTCTGGCCAGGCCATGAGCAACTTAAGAGACTGTTGTCTTATTCACCTTGAATCCCCAAGGCCTAGACCGATGCACAGGGCGTGAGTGACTGTCACATAGTAGGTGTTCAACAAACGAACCCATCCACGCTGAGAGGGGCACACACACCAACTCTCTCAAATATAACCACCCACATGGAGGCGCCGGTGCTGCCCTGGGTCTCACAGCTCCAAATCAGGAAACAGGGTGACGACAATGTACTTTCCAGGCTTAAACACAACTATGTCACCTTACAGTCACGCAACCCTTCCCAGCTTTCAAAGCACCTTCACGTTTGGTAGCCTGTTCGACTGGGTGGCTACGATCAGCCATTCTGAACTTAGGTGTGATGGCTTGACCAACATTTTAACATGGCTCATTGGGTGGATTATTTTAAGCCACATACAACTTCTCTTTCTGAGGAGCTGGGCTATGACAATGATAATCTCTTATTTGTACAGCTCCTGGTAATCAACAAAGTGCACAAAAAATTTGGTATTTCACTTTTTTTTTTACACTTCAGAAAGCAGTTTTCCCACTACTCAGGCTGGAATCTGAAGCGGAGAGGCCTTCTAATTCGCAGAGGCCAGGGAGCCAGGAAGAGAGGCCTTGGAACCCAACGTTAGACTCTGGACTCCCAGCCCAAGGATTCTGCCACCGCAGCAGGCCACTACACCCTCCTATGTTGAGTGCTAAGACAGGTGTGTGTGCGCACATAGGCACACATGCACGTGTACACACATACACAGTGAAACCGGAAGAACGTCACTCACTGGCATTCATATGCACACAGTCACATATAACTAACTGTCTGGGGCCCAGGGCTAGACTCAGGACCCCTCCTCGAAGGGAGAGCCATCCCCCCAGGCGCTCACCCAGAGACGGCCAGCCACATATGCTCCCTTCACAACACACACCAGGTGCTACTGACCCAGCATTCGCGGAGCAGGAGTCTCAAGTCGGTGTCTGAGCAGAGGAGACGAACTTGCCCGCCGCCCCCAGCGCCTCCCTCGACAAGAAGCACGTGCAGCCTTGCCAGCCGGCTGGCTGCTCGCTCAGGACCTGGCTGTGGAATGAGTGAAAGGGACTGGCCTCTCTGCCAGGGGTGCTGGGCCGGGGAAGGGCCCAATTCCCAGAGCTGCAGCCCAGGACCTGCACAGCCCCCACGCACGCACGCACACACGCATGCACCTCTGCCTACGGGCTGCATCACCAGGGGCACCAGGAATCACTACCAGTGCTCACACTTCCAAGCGGCCTCCAAGGCCCCCAATTTGAATGACCTCAGTCGCCTCCCCAAAGCTCATCAGCCCATTTTTCATTATTCGACAATATTCATTAGCTGCTTAGTCAGCTTCATATTTTAACTATAGATGAAAACCTCTCAGAAGACCACACTCCTGCAAGGCAGCAGCCCTGTCCTGTTGGCCCCCCAAGTTCCCACCCCCTGGAGTACCTGCACACTCAGGGTACCTGCACACAGCAGGAGCTCCATAAATGCCAAGTGGCTGGAAATGGTTGTGCCTCTGGGGTGTCCCAGACGCTCCTCCGCAGGCTGCGAGACACAGTGGGGCCTCAAGTTCCATGGAGACTCCAGCAAGCACAACCCTGACCCCCCCCCCCCACATGGAACCCCAGCGGGGTCAACTTGGTTGTAGAGGGGTCACCATGAGGCCAGCCGTGTGGGTGTGCTCAAAAATATTTATTGAGTACCAACTGCGTACTGCGCATAAAGACAAGCAAATAGGGAAGTCAGTTTAGAGGGAAAGACATGGTAACACACGAGTGCCTGACACGGCGCCAAGGGCCAGAGGGCAGCGGGCCCACCACTCTGGCAGCGGCCATCTCCGAGGCTCCAGGCCCACTCACATTCTCTCCTTCATCTGTCCACCCAGGTTCTGTGCAGTCTGATCTCACCCCCATCCCCTACCCCTGGGCACCCTTGCTCCATAGAGGCAAAGACTCCAGATAAAACTACTTTGCAGCATGTGGCCTTTCTAATGCTTAACCTTAACCTCTCCAAGCCTCAACTAGTCACCTGTAAAATGGAGATGACAGCAGGCCCTTCCCAGGTGACTGTGAGGATTAAGTAAGTTGCCAGGCAAAAGAAACTCCTTTAAATGCCCTTTCACGTCATCGTGGGAACGCTGAATGGGATGATTCTAAATAATGGCCCCAACTGCCCTGTGTGTGCCTCCGCAGAGGCAGCTGCCCGGCATGACCCGGTGCCCAGTCCAAGTGCCAGAAAAGAAGGGAAGCTCCCCCATTTCCCAGTCATCCTGGGATACCCACTCAGCTCAGTTCTCTGCCAGGCCCTGTGGGCAGGGATGGGCCACATCCCCAGACTGGCCATTAGGGGTGTGAGGGACCCGAGAGAGCTTGGGCGCTGTCGTGGCCCCCAACCTTGGTCTCTAAAGGTGGACACAACGTTGCCCTCCAAGTTGGGGCTTCTTGCCACTTGCCTTGGCTTTGCTTCTTTTCAATGGCTATGGGGAGATAGAAGCTCAGGCCTGCCTATACCTGCAGACCACGTGTGGGTTCTCAGCGGACTTTAACCCCCCACCCCCACCCCCTCCTGCGTTTCCCACACTCTCCTCCTATACCCCTGCGATCCTTGAGGCTGCAGCGGTAGACGGGTAGGTAGGCCAACAGGTAGGCTGACTGAGATAGATCTAGGTAAGTTATCCGAAATACATCATGACTAACTTAACACCTGCCAGGTCTCCGGAGCTCAGGCCACAGATGTGCACATGCACCATTCCACATGGGCCTCTCGTTGCTCTGCAGAGGGCATCCAGCTGAGGCACACCACAGAGTCCAGATTCAAATACGGTCTGTCTCCAGAGCCCGGTGATTCCCACTCAAGACTGCATGGACCACATGTGATAATACCCAATTCAGAGGACCTGCAGCTAAAACAGGCCTGGTCAGCTCAGGCGTGGGCAGTGTTTACGTCCCTGCACTGCGTGCCCGCGCAGCCAGCAGACTCCACCCAGCGAAAAATGGACAAGTCATCTGATGGGGTGTTCCTGAAGAGGACAGGCAGGGCTGCTTTCTGTAACTGCTTAAATGGGATAACACTTAAACGACCCCTATTATGACTCCTGCACAGTCAAGAAAGAGCCACCTCTAAGTGACCCTGTGGGCACTTGAGGGCAGTAAAGGCATCTTTCATGAGATAGAATAATGAGAAGAAGAAAGCCAACCAAATGGAGAAATTGTAAGAATAAAACAAGACAATGCAAGACTGGCGCTTCAAAAAGCGCCTGGCAGATAGTCAGCTCTCACTGCATGCTGGCCAGTGTCTCCCAGGCCAGAGGAAAGGGGGAACACAAAATCAGGGCCAGCTTAGGCCTGGGCTCCTGGCCAGGTGCTAGTTCATATTTGGGGACCTGAGGAGGTCCTTGCAGCCACAGGCTTAGAATGTTCTTGGTCTCCTTTCTCGCTCCCTCTCCCCTCTCCCTCCCCGCCACAGAGCACCTGGCCCTACCCCATGATCCTCTCTAAGCCAGTCTGCAGCTCCCCATCCATCGCCCACAAAGCAGCTCCCCTCCCTCTGCTGCGGCCACATTCACTCAGCATCAGACTCCTCCTCAGCTTCCCAAGCAGCCACCTTCCTGCCCACCATGTGCATGGCATGATGGAGGAGGCTGCAGGGAGAGGGGATGCTGGGCGAGTGGGGACCACTCTGCATACACAGACCTTTCTTTGTGTTTCCTGCCACAAACGCAGCTATCTCACCCACACCCAGGGTTCTGCACCCTGTCTGCTTGATTTCAGGCTCTGGGATCATTCTGCTGTGGAGGGGTCTTATCCATCCACATTTTCCTTTCTATCCTACCCACAAATCACTTCCTGAGCACCTACTCTGTGCTAGTCTGGGCCCTGAGGATTCACAGGGGGCTCAGTCACTGGGGCCGCGCCCTCCAGGGCTGGCTAAAGCCCCATTGCCGGGCCCCATATGATTCAGAGGTCTGGGGTGTTTGCATTTCTAGGTGCTGCTGGTGTTGTACCTAGTGCAACTGGTGCTGCTGGTCTAGGGATCGGATGTTGAGAACTGCTTGGCCTAGGAACTGCAGCAAGGGCCCTAAGCAGAGAGGAGAGAGTGCAGGGACAGGGCACGCGCGCAGGAAGCAGCATAAACAAAGGTCTGGCCGCTCCAGGAAGTAAAGGGACATGGAGGCTGGAAGGGCATGTGGGGATAGGCCAGGCGGGGAAGGGGCCAGTGGGAGGCCACACCCCTTCCCTCTGGCTCACCAAACAGTTCCTCTGTGCCAGGTGCTCCTGGCAACTCTGCCAGGTTCTTTGGGCTGCGGCCCAAGCCTGTCTTCCCTTCTGCAGCT
This sequence comes from Scalopus aquaticus, assembly GCA_004024925.1. Taxonomy (NCBI): domain Eukaryota; kingdom Metazoa; phylum Chordata; class Mammalia; order Eulipotyphla; family Talpidae; genus Scalopus; species Scalopus aquaticus. The sequence goes on along the minus strand of PVIJ01004002.1, from coordinate 35,178 downwards.
ACGCGGCCGCTCTGCCCCAGGCCTGGCTTTCACGGGCTGCCGTGGGCGGCTGTCAGTGTCTCTACCCGCCCTCCCTGGGCAGCTCCCTGGAGCTGCCTGCCCAGGAGTGTGCCAGGTGAGCCAGCATGCGCCCTGTGGGCGTGGGCGGCTGGGGCGGAGCGTCCACCGTGCCGGCCCCTCTATCAGCGCATCTGGGGCTGGGTGTGTGTTTGTTGCTGCTTGAGCCAGAGCAGTTACTATGGGTTGGTAATAATAGCAGTCATAATCCCTCATAATTGGACCAGACTTTGCTGTCTGCAGGGCACTTCCCTGCCCATGACCTCATCTGACTTCCCCAACCACCCTGTAAAACAGGCGCAGCTAGAGTCTGAGCCCCATTTCACAGCTGCGCAAATGCGAGCCCAGAGGGCCTGGAGTCACAGCCAGAGTAAGTGGCATCCTCAGCCTGGGACCTGGCCCTCTGGCTCCTGGTGCAACACTTGCTCTGCCCTGAACAGAGGACCCGGGCGCTGCTCTTGAGAGGTAGAGGGCTCTGCTGCCCAGGAGGGGTTCAGCCTGGCTGTCCCACCTTCCCCAAGTGTGGGAGGCAACTGACCGCCAATGGCAAGTGTATGGACACTGAGCTGTGTCAGCACCAGCGAGGACATGGGCAGGGAGGGGGCAGGGTCCCCTAAGCCAACAGTGGAGCAAAGCCAGGCTCTGAGGGGAGGGAATTATCCATGGCCACAGCTGTCACTGGAGAGCACAGGTGGCCGCAGGTGGCCCGGACCCCGCGGCCACAGGAGGCATCCTGGGTGGGGGAGCCCAGAGGGCCAGAGGGATAACCTGAACTGTCCTTTTTCAAGGGATAAAAAAGGAAGGGACTGAGCTATACCCTACGAGCCCTGTCCAGTGGCCACAAATTGCATTTTCTCCCCAGCTTGCTGGGTGTACCCCCATGGCACCCTGCAGGAAATGAGGTGTCTCTGCTTCACACACACCAGGACCCAACTGGGGGGGGGGGGTCTGATCCAGGAGGCAGAGATAAGGCTCTCATCCAGACCTGCTGCCAAGTCCTGGGCTCAGCTTCCTCACCTGTAAACCAGGGCCACCTATGCTTGCCCCACTTGTTTCAAGGGTTATCCCCAAGGGATCAAAAACAGAGCCACACTCTAATAAGCCAGCCCAAGACATGGCCGAGCCCACCCAGAAGGGGTGAGCAGGGAGAGATGTCACAGCCGCCCCAGGTGAGCTTGATGTTCCTGGGCGCCCAGGTGGCCTTCACCTGCTGCCAGGTATCCATGCTGGTTCCAGAGGGGCGAGCGGCGCCCCATGAGCACGAGCTGCTCCTCCCAGACACCACCCAACACCACCCCTCACCCTGCTCAGGGGAAGGAGAACATGCAGTGAACTGTGGGGACAAAGGGACAAAAGACAGGACACCCTAAGGCGGCCCGTGGCCATTCTAGCTTCCCAAAGGGCAGCAGTGGAGTTCCACCGACAGAGGGGAAAACAGGGTCCAGGTGTTGGACAGGGGTGGCTTTGCCCAGAGGGCACGGCCTGCCCCAAGGCAGCTGATCGGGACCCAGGAGGGCTCCAGCTGTGATGGCCTTGGACTGACTTGTGCTCCTGGAGCTGGGCAGCGAGGCCACCCCTCTCAGGGCTCCGCAGACAAGGAGGTCACCAGTTCCATGATCAGCAGTGACACATGGCGCCTCGGTGGGGGTGGGGGCAGGAAATCACCATTTCCACACGCCTGGTGTCACCAGCGCACTGCAGCGTGCCTGCGTGTCTGCGTGGGAGGGGAGCCCGCCACAGCCTTGTGTCTAGCCTGCCCCTCCCCCCACAGAGCCCTCTCTGGCCTCCCAGAAGGTACCGAAGGCTAAAACAGGGTGCCAGCTAACAAGAGGCCGACCCCCACAGGGGCAAGTCAGGGACCCTCTGCAAGGCTGACCCTCTCGACCACACAGCTCTGAGGGGCGCTAAGAGCTTGCACCCGGAGTCTGACTGGGCTCGAATTCCTGCTCCACCACCAGGATTTAATCTCTTCAAGTCTGTTTCCTCATGGCCCAGTGAGACGTCAGCTCCCCTGTGACCCCGTGAGGGCTGAGCACACCTGCGCTGTCATCACTTGGAGAAGGGGCCTCCCTCCCTGGGTGCCCGAAGGTCCCCAGGCGCGGTCAGCTGCTCACCTTGCGGTCCTCGTCCCGCTCCGGAGCGGAGCTGCTGGTGTCCCCGGGGCCGCTGGAGGGCATTGCGGGCAGCTGGGTGGTGGGAGGCAGGCTGGGGCTGTGCGGGGCTGGAGGGCTGCTTGGCTTTGGGGAAGGAATTATCGTGGTCTTTGTACGCGAGAGTCAGAACTTAGACATAGATCCTGGTACTGAGCCCCTAGTGAAACTCTGCCTCAGGCTGCGACTTTTGGCTTCTGATGGCTCCACCTGTAGGGAAAGAAAAAAGGGGTGAGCAGGGTAGGGCATGCCCAAACCCAGGCCCCAAGTGACTCCCCACACCCCCGGGACAAGGCCTTCTACCCAGGCCACGGTGGCCGGTGAGGCCTATCCTCCAGCCTCGCTCTTCCCAGCTCACCGGCAACTCAGGCCAGCCTAGCACCCCAGGGAGCAGGGAAACTGAGGCAGACTCGGCTGGCTGGCTGGCTGGCACAGCACCTCCTCATTTCCCTCAGGTCGCTTCCTGCCTCTGAGGCAGCAGGTCTGCCAGGCCTCTGCGCGGCTGTGGCGCAGTGGGCTCCACTTCTGGCACTTGCAGCTGCCTCCGCCTCCTCCCTGCTCTTCATTCATGTCTGCTCTTTCCTTTGAAAGCTTCCCGCACCCTCCCTCCCACCCCAGCCACCCCCTGGGAAATCCCAGAGGTCCCCAGACAGGCTACATTTTCCTTCTACTCTGTCCTCCCCGCACGCCCCCGCCCCCACACCACTCCCACCACGTGGAGGAAGTGAGCGGCAGTCACAGGATGTAGTGAAATGAATGTCACCTTACTCCAGGACCAGCGCCTGGGCCCGCAGAAAGCTGAGGCTGGACTCAGGCTGCAGAGGGCTGAAGGCCTGGGGTTGCAGTGCTGTCAGAGCCCGGCCTGGAGGGCAGAGGCCACAGCCAGGCCACAGTGAGGGAGGTGAGGCCGCTCTTGCCCCCACCCCATGAAATGGCCCCACTTGCCTTCGGAAACTGGTGGGCTCAAGAGGGCCCCACTAACCCACAAGGCTGAATTTTAGGGGCTTTTCACCCTCCCTGCTTCAGGTGTGGGCCTCAAGCCAGTGAAATAACAAAGCCTGTGCCTCAGGCCTCAGCTGGGGGTGGGGGTACTGCAGCTTCAACTCTCTTTACTCAAAAACACAGAGTTCTCCTGCTCCCCACCCCCCAGGAGGAGACCTGGCCAAACCCCTCCAGAGCACCAGGGATTGGCAGGAGAAGGAAAGTGGGAGGCAGGTTGGATCTGGGCCCACCCACACCCTTCCCCTTTCAGTTCCCAGTTCTGCTTCCCCAGCTCCCCCCGCCTCTTGGGCCTCTTCTCCCATCCCCCTCCAGGCAGGGCTCCCTGGAAAACCAGGAACCAGAGAAAGCACAGGCTTGGGTCTCCCAAGGGTGCAGCCCCTTCTCTAGGGTGGTGGGTGCCCAGCTAGGAGGTGGGTGGCCTAGTCCTGGCTCTGTCCCTGGTGTGGAGGAGAGCACTGGAGCCGGGAGGAGCCACCTAGAGCCAGGACAGGAGAGGCACCCTGAGTGAAAATCCAGAGGATGGAAAGCAGCCCAGAGGTGTGCAGGGAGGTGCACACTTCGAGGTGTTCTCAGCACAGTGCTGGGCTCCCTGCAAGTCTGAGCCCAGGTACAGTGAGGAGATGGCAGCAGGGACAGGCGCTCAGGTCAGAGGCTGTACCGAGCGGCGCCGGGCCTTCCTCACTGAGCACTACTATCTAGTGCTACCACCCTCCCTAGCTCACAGCTGACTCTCAGGCGCCACAAGTTGAGCATCTGTTGGTATCCCATGTCAAGACGGAGACTTGAACACAGATCTTCAACTCTACGGCTGAGGAGGTCTCTATCAAGCCCAGCCCCCCAACTTACACCACCGTACAGAACAACTATGAGGGCCCATTAGAGACCTGGACCGAGTCAGAGCCCCTCGAGGCCTCCAGCTGCCATCAGTCAGCGACTCCCCTCCGGCCCCCTCACATGTCAGCACAAACATCCCCCATCGCCCCACATCAAAACCTTTAAAAAGGAGGCGGAAACGAAGAGAGGCAGAGTCTGGCGGGAAAGAACAATGACCCCAAAGTCAGCAGAGGTGGGTTGTGCTCCTGACTGGGGCTTATCTGGCCCCCAATTTCCTCATCAGTGAGATGGGAGAGCTGGATTAGATGAGTGAAATGGGGGAGTTTCACTAGATGATCTGGCTTGGCTGGGCTCTGCCCGCCTCACTATGGAGCCTCAAGGGCAGAGGGGAGCAGACTCGGCTCGGACATCCTCAGCAGCCGCAAGGGTCCCCAAGCGGAGACCTGGAGACCAAAGCACAAAGCAAGAGCTGGATTCCCCCGCCAGATGCTGCCCTAAGGCCTAGAAATACGCAGGAGGCTTCTGTGAGGGAAAAACCACTTTCAGTGTTTGCTACTGGCTGCCTGTGAGAAGAGGAAGGAAGCAGGAGGAAAAGGTCAAACATGACAAGGCGTTGACCCCAAGTGGAGACACCCCCAAAAAGAAAGAAATGCTCTTCCTCCTCCCTTCCTCCCCCTTAGCCCCCCCAAGCAAGACCCCGATATCTGAGCAGCACACACTGTCCTCACAGCAAACTCAGCTGACCGGGGCCACTCTTCAAGGGCCTTTGTGTTGCTCCGGGGACCCGTCCGTCAGTAAGCGTCCCTCAAAATCACCCATGATCATCGAAAACCACCCAGCACTTGGCTGGGCAGGGGAATCACAGCTCCAGGAGCCCACTGCGAGGGGCAGGTCCAGATCCTGCTTCCCACAGCGTTTCCCACCTGACCTTGGGAGCTTCCTTCTCTCAGGCGGCCCAGGCGAGGGGTGTTTCCTGTCCACCATGGGGATCCTCCCCCAAACACCAAGCACAGCCCAACATCTGCTCCTGACACCAAGGCCACACCCAGGCCTCGGGCCATACCATGCAAACTGGCACTAAGGAAAAATCCAAGCACACTGCCCCATGACCAGCAGCTTTTATTTTCTTCCTTATATGTTTACTCTCCGCAGTGACCATGAATAATATTTACAACAACAACTTAATTTTTTTTTAAGGAATCCCTCACAAAAATGTCTCAGTTTCACAACTGGCAATGGTCACCATCATCACAACTTCCTGGCGAAACTGTCGTGGGGAAAGGATGGGGCATGTGAATATACACAGCAAATCCACTACCTGCTAACTGCAACTTAGGAAAAAGGCTTTTAAAGAAGATGTAAAGGCACTAGGCCGGGCTGCTCAAGAAAATGCAGGGGTCTGGAAAGCACAATTACAAAGCCTGATTTATAACGGGATCCTTAAAACCTGCACTCCTGTGTTCACTGCAGCACTTTTTACAATAGCTAAGATATGGAAACAACCTAAAGGCCAACAAACAGATGGATAGATCAAGAAGATGTGGTACATATGGAATACTACTCAGCAATCAAAAAGGACACCATCTGCAGCAACATGAACAGAGCTGCAAAGGATTATGCTAAACAAAGTCAGTCAGAAGGAAAAAGGTAAATATTGGATACTTTCATTTGTAGGGGAAATACAGGAAAGTCAAAGGGTCAAGAGAAAGACAAAACTTGCAAACTGCCATAGGTTTGAGGCATACAGCAGAGGAAGGGGAGGAAGAGAGGTCAAAACAGAGGCAGGAAGATCCACCAGGTGGATCATGGGTACTATGTGGTGGGCTACACCTCAGGAGAGAAATCAAATATTGTACAGAAACTAACAATGATATAAGAAAATTAATTAATTTTAAAAATTTAAAAAATATGTATGTGTAACAGGTCAGTGAGGTGATTGCATGTGTGAAAATAAAGAGGACTGAGTGAAAGAAGTAAACTTCCCAGATCCATATCACTCTGCAGTCTGAAGATTTATTTTCTGGAAAGCACAAACCAGGGTCTTTGGGCAGAGCTGCCTGGAAGAGAGAGAGAGAAAGAGAAAGAGAAAGAGAGAGAGAGAGAGAGCGAGAGAGAGAGCGAGAGAGAGAGCGAGAGAGAGAGCGAGAGAGAGCGAGAGAGAGCGAGAGAGAGCGAGAGAGAGCGAGAGAGAGAGAGAGAGAGAGAGAGAGAGAGAGAGCGAGCGCGCGCGCACGCGCGCGCGCTAGAGCCAGGGTTGTCTACCAAAACCAGAGATATTTATACGCTAATGATAAGTCCCTCTGGCTATCCCCCCACTGTGCTTCTAAAACACTGGCAGGCAGGACCTGGCTTTCTCTGGGGAACCTAATCAGTCCAAGGAGAACCTGAGGATACAGACACTGGCACTAGAACCCACGTGGTGTCAGACTGGCTCGTTCTAGTCAACCAGCGCAGGCCTGCAAGTCGACAAGCCCAGCACTGTCCTCAGAGTTTTCAATCAGCTTTCCGACTCCTGTTCTTAATCCTGAAAGGACAACCAAAGATCACAGACATCCAAGAGAAGCATCTCACTTGGAAGAGAGACACAAAAAAATCATCAAAGCCCAACAGAACACAACTTGGAGGAAACAGACCTTATGCACAGAGAAGATACTAATTTCATGAAACAAGAAAGTGATGCTATTAAAATAAGAACATTTGGCGAACAGAAAAAAAAGAACTCGTACAAATCATGCTAGTATAAATGCAAAACTCAATGGAAGGGGTATACCAAAAAAAAAAAAAAAAAAGGACAGAATGAAAAAGAGAAATACTGAATTGGTCCAAAAAGTTCCACATGTGAAAAATAAGAGTTACAGATAGAAAAAAATCAGGGGGGGGGGGCCTCCCTGGTGGCGCAACGGGTTAAAGTGGAGCACTATGGAGCTATCTGAAGCCACTGCAGCACGAGTTCGATACCCAGCTCAGGAGATTCCTGCATGGCGCAGCAGACCTCTCCTGCCTCGCCCGCTGCTCCCCTTAGCAGTGTATTTCCCTCAATCTGCCTGTTCTGCTCCCCACTCTGTCTCTGGTGAACCCTCTCATTGCCCCATGCCTCTGGCCTGTACCCCAGCTTGTATGCATAAATAAATAAATCTTAAAAAAAAAATCAGAGGGGGGAACATTACCAATGAAATAAAATCCAAGAGGATTTCCCACAACTGAAAGACATGAGTTGCCTGTTTGAAAAGGTCTACTGAGTGTCCAGTACATGGAGGCAAAGACCCACACCATGGCACAGCTCAGTAAGATTTCAGAACAGTGGAACAAAGAGTTTACAGATTTCTAGAGAGAAAAAAAGTGACCTATAAAGAAAGTTTCAGGAATCAGAATGGCAAAACTGCAATTCTGGTTAGATGTTCCTACTCTGCTATCTGATCACAGGAAGTGAATAGATTTGGATGTCGATGGATATTTTTCCTGAACAATGTGCTCCAAATGGAGGAGTACACCAAGTGAGATGAAGACACGAGATGCAGAAAACAGGAACTCCAGCCAGAAAGACGGCGAAGGGAAGGCTAAGAAGGAGCACAAAAGGAAGTCACAGAACAGCAAGCACATGCCACACACCTAGAAAGCAAGGGAGTGGGTAACTCAAAAAACGGAAATGAAACCTGTAATACTTGATATGACCACTCCTGTGGAAAGTTGCAGACAGCTACTAGAAAGTATGGCAGGAATTAGCAGAAGGTACAAAGAAAAGAAGCCAGATGAAAAAGCAAGGTAACTACTAATTTCAGGAAAACCAAAGAAAAATGATTACTATAAGAGTACTATAAGGCTCAGCTGTGTATAATTCAACAATACAAATTTTTTATCTTGGGCCTCTGTGGTGGCGCAACGGGTTAAGTCTCAGCACTATGAAGCTATCTGCAGCCATTGCAGCATGAGTTCAATCCCCGGCCAGGGAGCTGACCCACATGGCACAGCAGACCTTTCCTGTGTCTCCCGCTGCTACCCTCAGCAGTGTATTTTAGTAGATGTGCTGGTTCTGCTCCCCACTCTGTCTCTGGTGAATCCTCTCACCACCCTACACCTCTGGCCTACACCCCAGTTCTTGTATGCGTAAATAAGTAAATCTTAAAAAAAAAAATAATTTATCTTCAAGTTTTAGAAGTCAGAAGTCCAAAATGGCTCTTGCCACTGGGTAAAATCAACATGTTGGCCGGGCTACATTCTTTTGTGGAGGTGCTAGGGAGAACCCATTTTCTTGACTTTTTCAGATTCTAGAGGCTGCTCACATGTCTTGGCTCATGGCCCCCTTCCGTCCTCAAATCTAGCAACGGCTAGTCTTCCTCGACTCATTACTCCGACTGTTTTCATCACGTCTCTGACTCTCCTGCCTCTGCCATTTGTTTCTAAGGACCTTGGTAGTTACTCTAGGCCCACCCAAATAATCCAGGATCATCTCCCCAGCTCAAGGTTCTTAACTTAATCAAATCTACGCAGTCCCTTTTGTCACCTAAGGTCACATATTCACAGGTAGGGGATTACATTATGGCCATCTTTGGAAGGCCATTAGCCTGCCTACTACGTGCCTATGTATATATCATTTCTGAAGGAACACTGGTAGGCTACTGTTAATTGCATGCCTACCACAGGAACTATTTAGGAGTATTGCTGGAGAGCAAAGAGGGTGCCATGTGAGAGAGCAAAATTCTCATCTACTAAATAGTAAATCAATGGAAAATGTCTAAAATGGTAGAGTCAAAAATATACACATTACTCAGAAACATGAGACGTAAAATTGCTAGGAGAAACAGCTAAAAGTGGTTTACCCCTGAGAAAAGGAAGAGGGTGGGAGTGGGCAAGAAATAACTGCATTGGTGAAGAGATGTTAGCGCTACTTGACTTCTTCAATTATATGTGTGCACTGATGTGGGGGGAAAAGCACTAAAACTTGAAAGGAGAGAGTGGGGATGGGAATGAGGACTTACATCCCAGCCGCCACCACAGGTTGGGTTCGACCTCCGTCTTCTCCTACATAACTGAGAGAGCAGCGAAGGCACTTCCACCTCTGCTGCTCTACAAAACCATCACATCCCACAGAATAACCCATTATCAGCAACTCACGCCCACACAGAGTTCCATCATGAGCCATAAAAGTGGTACCTCCCTCCCCACTGCCCCATCCCACCCCTCACAAAATGTTCAATTCTCCAGACACATCACTTCCACCAGGTCCAGCCCCTGCACAGCAGGGCGAACCTCCTCTGCATGCCTCCCAAACTGCACCGGCACGTGGCATTGCTGCAGACATCCCGAACCACAACCCTGCTCATGGCCCATCTCAACCATCTCCTAGAGCCTCCGTGCCTTCCCTGCTGCAGCAGTACCACCCCACCTTCCTCACCAACCCAACCCCATCAGCACCCCGAGGTGACCAGTCCAGTCTCACCTCCACATTTACTCTAACCAGCACCAACTAGACAGTCACCCTACAATCTCACCACACCACCGGCATGCACAGAATGATCCTCTTCCACCAATGAAACCAAAATTGTCCACATACCTAAATCCTTGTTCCATCAAAAACAATCCTAATGTTATCACAAGAGCCCCTTTTGCTCCATCTCAAGTCCTCTGTCAGAATTGCAGAAAAATATCTGACCATCTTCCTTCCTTTATCGAAGTCCACTTTGCTCCTAGTGGACTTAGCCTATTTGGTCTCTCTACCTTCCCTCCTCGCTAGCTGGGTTTTGGCGGTGCTTGCACTGACCCCACTCCTCAATCCAGTCACGGAGGGGCATGTGACCAGGCAGAGCCAATCAGAGGCCTCCCAGGAACTTTACTAAGGGTATGATGGAAAGATGCTAATATGGTAGGATGTGAGTCAGGAGCTGGGGCTGCTGTGGGTACAGCTTGCCTGAGAACAAAGGGATGAAGACAGAGAGCTGGGACACTGAAGACTCTGTCTGGACCCCTGGATCCAGCTGGACCTGGAGGCAGGGCAGCTCTTGGCCTCCCAGTATGTGGGCCTCGTGGGCCTCAGTGTGTCTGGGACTTGTGGACAGCACTCTTGACTCATATGCTAATCTCAACCTTCTCAAGTCCTCCCTGGGAGGGTGTGTGAGCTCAAATCCTGTACTTACCAGCTGTGTGAACTGAGGCAAAACTACCTCAGTTTTCTCAGTTGCAAAATGGGGGAAATGGGCTGAGGTGAGAATTGACATGAAATGTATTTTGTTTATAAGCGTGCCTGGCACAGAGAAAAAAACTCTGTGTTCTAAGCAGTATTAGTCCCTGACTAATCCAGTCCGCAGGTCCTCCCATTTCTTGAAATCCCTGAGTGCCCGTAAGTGCACATCATTCAAACAGCAGCTTGTCCTCATTAAGCTCTTACGACGTGCCAGCGCCTCTGACGAGAGCTTTGCCATTTCAGCATCTTCGTTCACACACCACCCCAATCCTTTGAAGTGGATACTATTTTTATCCCCATTTTCCGGATGAGAAAATGAGGCAAAGAGGTGAATAAAGCTGCCAAAGGTTGTACAGTTAGAACACGGTGGTGCCGGACACAAACCCGAGTCCGTCCCCCCTGAAGCCCCCAGCCTTCCACTCGATCGTGACCCCTCACAACTAGCATGTGGTGGCTGCAGACATATTAACTCTGGACATGGACTGGTCAAGAACATTTTCCAGGGCCTCCCTGGTGGCGCAGCAGTTGAGCGCTGTGCTGTGAAGCTGTCGACAGCGCACGATGCAAGTTCGACGCCCAGCCAAGGAGATTCCCACATGGTGCAGCAGACCTCTCCTGCCTCGCCCTTAGCAGTGTGTTTCTGACTTGCCTGTTCTGCTCCCCACTCTGTCTCTGGTGAGCCCTCTTGCCACCCTGCGCCTCTGGCCTGTACCCCAGCTTGTATATATAAATAAATAAATAAATCTTTAAAAAAAAAAAAAAAAGAACATTTTCTAATAAATCTCCCCTTCCTGGTCAGGCCTGTCTGCAGTGGGGGCAGGGTCTGAGGTGCGGGGGGTGGAGGGCAAGGCGACCCTCTAAACACAGCGCCCTGCCCAGGGCAGTGTTCATCTGCTCACTTATTCATTCAACGGTGTCTCGAGCACCCACCAGCTCCCATGTCATTCTCACAACAATCCTAGACTCAGATGAAGCTGGTTCTTCGGAAGGAGTAACTGAGGCTGCGAGAGGGTTATGACCTCTCCAAGGTAACACAGGTATAAAGTCCCAGGGCCGGTCCATCAAACATGCACCAGTGCCGCCTTCACAAAGGAGCAAGGGTTCCAGGTGTGGGGAGTCAGGAGAAGTCCTATCAGGGGACTGGGCGCTGTGCCCAGGGTTAGGGGCACAGGGTGGCCAGGTGGAAAGTCCCCGTGAGGATCAGCCACGCGGTCCCTGGGGTGGCCATAAGCAGGGGTCTGCTTCTGACCCCCCCAGCGGTGGCTCGTGGTCCATACCATGTTCGTCCGCTTTTCTGATCTTGTCTAAAGAATGGTCCACACCTGCCAGCTCCAGCAAAACTTCACCTTCCCCCCTTGCTCCCTGCTTCTGACCCCCCATCCCATCCCATCCCACTGAAACATACAGAGGCGCTGAATGTCTTAATTCCCAAGGGGACACCAGGATGGTCCTGCGGGAAGATAAGTCACCACCTGGCTTATCTGGAACCTTTATGCCACTGAACGAGCAAGCCAAAAATAAGCGTCCCTCCACCGGCTGCAGGGACTGACCCCAGCTGCCGAGGGAAGCTGCGGTGCTCGGACACCAGAGAGGCAACTGGAGCCCAGGGGGTTCTCGAGTAGCTCTGAGAAACACCGGAAAGTCAGATTTGATGAGAAAGTACAGCAAACAAAAACCGACAACTGAGTTTTCAGCTCCTTTGAGAGCCAAGGTTTGGCTCCACCAGGTAAAAGCAGTTTGACCTTCTGAGGTTCCAGCTGAGTGCAGAGAAGATGCAGGATGAGCCGTGGAAGAAGGAAACCAGACATTAAATGTGCCTTGCAAACAAATACAGAAACGAAAACTAGGCGTTTCACGTATTTTCTACTTATTTGGTAAGCATGTGTATTTGTATATGGTCCTCACCACGTTTTCCTCTTTCTTTCTACTAGTTTACATGTAAGTTTTTCGAGGCCTACCTTTTAATTTAGTCTGGAGGGGACAACATTCGGTGGGACTGATCTGAGGAGTCACTCATGCAGACAGCAACTGGTACAGTGCTGGCACTCTTCTTTTGGGGAAGAGGGTGAGGGCTTCAGGAAGGAGCACAGCCATCTCTTGAGAGGGGGACACAGAACTATTTTGTAGTTGAGAGGCGCTCAAATGTGTGTCAAAGGGTGTAAACGGAAGGTAACCAAAAGAGGAGAGTGTACCGATGAACTTACTCACCCTCCATCATCTGCTCTATGAATACTGGAACTGGGCCCTTTACTATTTTCCTTTGTCAGCTGGCAGGACAATAAATTCTATCAGCGGAGGGCACCTGGGAGACATGGAAGTTGTTTTCCTAAATCCCCTCTGTTCCTGTGGAGAGTTCCTGAATGCATAAAACCTTCCCAGAGTCAGACTCCGCGCACACCTGGCTTCCTAGTGCCCAGCCCCGTCCTAGTAGCGTAAGACAGTCAGCAGCAGCCAGCACCCGCTTTGAGTAGTGTAGTAACACTGTGCCTCCAGCAAGACACTGCCACAGGATCAACTCTCTTTGGGACCCAAAGGGATTGATTTCTAGTGAGTTCCAGAGTGCAGGTTTCCAGCCAGTTCTGCCAACATGGCATGACAGTGGCTACAATGCCATCCAGGGAGCCATGGCCATGCCCTCTTGGTCAGTCAGAACCTCAGTGCTGGAGGGCCTCTTCCTTGGGTACTAGGAGTAGCTGCTGTTCCTGCATCTATTTCTGTATTCTGTGAAGTTCCTACTTCTTACTAGTCAATCCCTCATCACCCCAGCCGCCGCTGATGATTTATAACTCTATGAAATGTCTCCTGTGCAGGTCCACTCCTGAGTGGACTCCGACTGACACAGACACCCAGGGATTCAAAAGGCCCTTCTCCATCCTCACGCTCCTTGAGCGCACTTCAGCACCCTTGCCAACTACCTCTCTGTTCTGTCCCTGGGCTGGCTGCTCTCGTTCCTCCTGCTCACCGTAGGTGCCTCTCATGGGCCACACTCTACCTTCCGCTGTATTCTCAGTTCTCTCCTCTGAGATACCTGGGCTTAAATTAGTGCAGAAATCCTGCTGCAAGGAGGTCCTTACTCACTTTTATTCACCTTTCTGTGCAATTTCTGGACATCCCCCACTGGATGACTTGCAGCCACCTAAACTCCTCCACCTGTAGACCTGGCGCCCCGTGCTTCCTCAGGAGCCAGCTCTGGCTTCTGGCTGCTCTCTCTACCCCAGAGCACCAAACCCCGGCGAGAACTCGGGTCCCGCCTTCCCTCCCTGCCAGGCCCCGACCCTGAGCCATACCCTCCGGGCCCTTTGTACCACAGGTCTACACCCAACAGTTACTTCGTAAGGGGTATTCCTGCTCAGACGTCTCTACCTCCTGCACCAGCCTCTCAGCCGAGATCTTGCACGCGTGACTTCCTCAACCAAAACCCTGCGATGAAAATGTTCTCAAAATACATGCGCTGATAGCGGCACAACTCTGTATTCATACTAAAAACAGTCAAATTGTACACTTTAAATGGTACATGATATGTGAATTATATTTCAATAAAGCTGGTATTTTCAAAAACTGAAGATGCCAATGACTTTCACACACAATAAAATCTAAACTCTGGTCTGGTCTTTCATCAACGCTCGCTATGGTACAGCCTCGGCCTGGCTCCCACCCTGACCCCCACCTCTCCCAGATGACCCTATCATTCCAGGGCCAGCTTACAGCCCTGGTTCCCACACTGTGTTTATGCTCATACCATTCTCTCTTCCAGTAGAGAGCCCCCTCCCCAAGGGTCCACCTAGGACCCCAAGCCCTCCTTAACACCCGACCAGGAGTCTTCTAATTCCATTCTCCCGTGTGGCCACTCAGGTTTTCGTCTCTACGTGGATGTGTCTGTTTCCCCACACAGATGATGTCAGAGTCTGTCTTGCACCTTTGCCCGCACGCACCCCATCAGTTCAAGCTGGGTACCTCTACTCCCCCAGCCCTCTGATCCTCCCTGTTCCGGGTGACCCTTGAGGCAGAGAGGACTGTGTGAAATCACTCCCAGGCAGCTGCAACATCCCCAGCACAGTGCTGCGGTGCCTAGAGTGACCCCCCACAACCCCCATTCTAGGGGTCGCTTGGCAGAGCTCCCCAGGGCACTGTGCCAATGGAAAGGCCCTTTGTGGGAGCTCCCAGGCTCCTGCCCTTTCTTTCCCAGGCCAGAAAGCACACCTGCTATGGGGCTGGCCGGCCCCACCACCCCCAGATTCACAAGACAAAGGGGGCAGTGAAGGCCCTAGGTCAGGGTGCCAGTGAAGCACAGGAACAATGGGAGAGGCTGGGCTCTCCCCCCCAGGTCCTTGCAGGCTGAGTTCCAGGGGTCCATGCCCACTCTCTTCCCATTCTATCCATGCACATGCTCCCCCACTGCACTTTCCAACCTTCCCCCATCGACCACCCAGCTGAACCCTCCCAGCCCAAATTATGAGGACCCCAAAGAGTCTTCAGGGCCTGGGAGCTACTGTAGGGGCACACACGCACCCCTCACCAAACCAAGTAAGAGCCCGCTGCTATTGGAACTCCCCACTGGCTCCTGGTTTACTTTCTCCTCACTCTCCACCTCAATCCAAACCAAACCATTTGTGGAAGGGGTCGAGGAGAGGAAGTGCCCTCGGATCTGGGCAGAACATCCTAGAACCACTACTAGCCCTTGGCCAGCAGCCCTGGTACAGCTGATCCGTCCCTTCGGCCCTATGTCTAAGTGGCTCAGCAAGACCCCACCTCAAAGCGGGACATAGGCCTCACTTTCCCAATCTGCACAATGGGTGAGTCAAGAGTCCCCAGCTCACAACTCTATTCTAAGACAGGAAAGAATCCAAGTTCAGTGTTTAGCACCATACCTAGCACAATGGGAGACACTCAATAAAGGTTATTTTTTTAAATTATGTGATTAATTAGGGTGAGAGGCCAATAAAGTGTTCATAGAAAACTTAGATTCTGGCTTACAACCAAACCAGGAGAGGCTCTCGCTGATCCTTGGAAGGGCTGCTGTGGCCTGATCCAGAGTCCCTCCCCAGCTAATGTTCCTGAGGCTTCCTCCACCCCTAGCCCTGGCCCCTTGCCATGAAAATGGGTAACCTCTTTTCCAGAGCCTTTCAACCTGCCACTGACAGCTGTGGGTTTCTCAATGACACACACAGATGTATGTGCACACACTGACACAGATGCACACACACAAACATGTATGGGCACAAAGACCCACAGACACTATTACACACACAGATGCACTTATACAGACACACAAGCATACAGATACACACAGACACATGACACAGACACAAAGAAACACAACCGCGCGCGCACGCACACTCTCTCTCTCTCTCTCTCTCTCTCTCCCCTCTCCCCCTCTAGGCTCCCAGAACCTGGAGCAGGAGGATCCGGGCGGGGCCTCCCCCGCACATGCGTAGCACATTTCACCTACAGCATGGGCCAAAGAGGCATTTGGAAACCAGCTTGGGAACCTCACAACCATTCATAACATTGTTCTGAGAGAAAATACAAAACATTGCCCTATAAACAAACATTTGCAATAGAATCCCTCCAAAAACTAGGAATTGCCTGTGCTAGAGCAGGAAAAGAAAACCACATAAACTTAGTTTGCCGCTGCAAAATTAATACCAATTACCAAAACATTTATGTGAACTGCTTACCATTTACACCTAATTACCATGAGGCACAATTACGAACATCATTAAGGCTATGCCAGATTAATTATGCTGTACGTCTCATCTGAGGACGCCACCCCGCCCTCAGTCCGGCTATGCCCAGCCCCAAGCCCCCCTGCCCCTGTGACCTGGGGACCAGAGAGACGGAGAAGCGCTGGCTCGTACACTCCAACCGACTGTGGTCCCCGCCCCACACCGCGCCCAACCGCAGGTAGGCTGCCTCTTGCCCAGGCCTCCCTGCCAACACCTGCAGCAGCACAGGGCCCTGCGAGAAGCCATCTTCCCACCAGGCTCCTCTGCCCGTCGCAGGGATCACCACGCGGCCCACTCACCGAGAAAGCTGGCGTCCCTACCCAGACCAAGGTCGCCCCCAAGTTCATCTCCCAGACCCCCCTCGGGCTCTGCACCGCACACCGACATGGTCCCCGAGGTGCCCGCCCAGGCCCGGGACTGTTCAGGGGCTCCCCCTCCCCACTAGCTCACCATACCGCGGGGAGCAGCTCTGTCCACATGCTCCCTCCTCTTTGTTAAAGAGAGAAAAGAGTTCCCATCCAGCTCGGCACATGCCCTTCAATTATACCGGGGTGACCCAGCTATGGGCAACAAGAGTCAAAGAAACAAGGTAAATGAACCTTCCCGGAAACAGGAACCCAAAACTGACCGAGAACGCGTCGGACACGCCTTCGGGGGCCAATCAACGCGGTCAGCACGCGTGGGCCGAGGCGCGCATGCGCATGTGCACCTCCGCCCCAAACCCAGGACGCGCGGGCTGATCTTAATCCTCAAACACCTGTGACGTCAACAGCCTGAGGATTTTTCTAAAAGACAAGAGGGACATAAAAGATCCAGATTTAGGGCAAGAAGCAGTGTTGGAAACAAAAACACAAGCCCGTGCTCACCTCCACGCTGCAGCTACACTGAGGCAGAGAGGCGCAGTGATGTGTCTGCCTGAGGATACAGTTCCGGGGTCAGGGGCGGGGGCGGAGGTGAGGCCTGTTGGTCCAGCACCATCTCCGCCGGGCACCAGGCCGTGCTGCCTCCTGCCTCTGCCGGGGTTTGATGCTGCTGCTCTGGCTCACGTCACTTTTCTAGAAATTCTTTGGAAACAGCTCTTCATGTGACACACAGAAGACTCAGTGCCTTCGTAGAGAAACAGGTTCGTCTGTTTTCTGCTCACTTACCAAAACCGCGGTCCCTAGCTTATCCTGTCAGTCTCGCAGAACCTGCCTCTGAATGGAGGGTGGTCACATCCCAGCCTGAGACCCCAGGTCATGGAATTGGGAGTAGAGAAGCAGGGTCAAGACCTTGAGGTTCATCCTCCGGGGCAACTCCTGAAATGCAGAAGCCCAGGCTCAGGCCCCAATGTCTGCCTGTGAGCGCCTGGTCAAGTTGTTTCCCTTCCGCAGTCATCTGCAGGACTGGCCTACCAGTTACGGAATAAAGTGCTCCTGCCTTTCTAATCTGTCATGTTGGACTCTGGGCTGCCCTGGGCCTTCGCACTCCCAAGCCTTGGGATACAGGCTCTCTTACATGGGCAAAACCCAACTGCCCTCTCTTCAACTCCCAACTCCATTTCTGCCTCCAGGAAGCCCTCCTGGATCTCTCCCAGATTCCCTCCAATCGCTGCCCTCCCAGTAGATGGCATATGCACCCAGGATGAGGCAGAAACCAAGTCACTGTTGACCCCCACCTCATCCATCACCTACCAGCTCTGTTTCCTGAGGGCCTCCCAAAGCACCCCTCCTTCACGCCCACACTACTGATTTCCTGGATTATGCACCCCCCTGCCGCCATCCTCACCTGATCATCTCCTTGATGCCCAGGATGATTCTCAGATAGAAACATGGGCCTATCACTGCTGGCCTAACACTTAGGCATGGACAACATCCCAGCCCTCCACAGTCCAGCCTGTTCAGCCTTCCAGCCTCACACCCCATCACTCAGCCATATGGGGCCCTTGACGACTTGGCTAACTGCTCTCTGCCCTCCCAGATGCAGCCCAAATGTCACCTCCTTTAAAAGCCTTTCCTGATCGTCCCTCGCCCCCAGAATGAGACCTCCCTTCTCGGGAGCCCCTGTAATGCTCCAGGCACAAGCTGCCAGAATTCTTTCCAGCCCACCACACTCTAATGGCTGCCGGATCCCTTCTCTGCTGCAGACCCCCTGAAGACCAGCACGGTCTCTTTCATGGGATGAAGTGCGTGACAGTGCGTGACACATAGTAGGTCTTTAATAAAAGAATGAATGAATGAACATGATTTGTGAGCCTGAAGTTAGGGGCTTCTGAAGGGAAAACTCAAGAGCTGCCAGGTCCACCAACTTAGGGGCCTGCGTCTCACCACACTCAGCGCAGTTCTCTGAGTCCAGGCTGCATGGAGGGTGCTGACAGAAGGAAAGGCAGAAAACACAACTGCCTGGGCCCCACTGGGCTTCCCAGCTGAGCTTCCAGTACCAGGCAGACCCTAGGGCCACCACCAGTTGGGCTGGGAGGCGCAGGCCTGTGAGAGATTGGCAACAAGCACCATGTTGTTGCTGGTAATAAACCATTAGGAGCCATTGCTGCGTGCCAGCTGCCAGGCCTGGCTGTGGGCTGGACCCTCCCATGCCTCCAAGCCAGGGGCAGAGCTAGCCCTGCCAGCAGGCCCGGAACCCAGCAAGAGGCCACTGCCCACTTGATATCCAAGGAGACTAGAGGGCAGGGAGGGAGAGTGCCCAGGCTGGGGTTTTGCTGGCTCCCCAGTGTGCGGACTCTAAAGGGACTGATGGAAATGCTTCAGGTGAAAGGCCTGGACACCCACCAGCCCAATCCTGGCTTTGCAGAGGAAGCCGAGGTCCAGAGAGGCTCACGGCCTATCGGCTCCTGGAAAGGAGATGTGGGGCAGAGGGGGGAAGTGAAGAGGAAGCACCATCTTTCTGTGTGCCACTCTCACATTCCGCACCCCAGCCCAGGGTCCACTGGGGACTTGGGGGGTCGTTGTCGACCTGACTCCCCTTCCCTTCATCCCAAGGGGTAATGGGACCGACAGACAACATTTAGGCTCTTACAGGCTTTCTTGGGTTCATCTCACCTGGTCCCCTCATGCAGCCAGGTCAGGACCTCACTTAAAGAAAGGAACTCAGACCTCCCGGGCACCTACTACGTGCCCCCCACACACGTAGTGTGGCTGCTCTCAAAATAGTTCATTTGATTCCACAGCACCAGTAAGAGGCAGATGCCATTCTTCGCCCAATTCAGAGGGAAAAAACCATGGCTCAAAGACATTCAGGTCGGGCAGTGACTGTTTCTCCCGCACGCTGCACATCTGCCTGGGCTAAAGGGAGGCTGCAGAGGACCCTGCACTTGCTCCGAAGTTACTAGCTTCCTGTCTTAGTCTGGGCTGGGGCAGGGCCAAAGAAGTGCACACAACCTCTCTACCGTCCCCCATGCCTGGGAGGACAAGGCGGGTAGCCTCAGAGGGGAAAGCTCTAAAGGGGCACCCAAGGTCGGAGGAGGGAGTTGCGGAGCGTGGGTGCTGTTGCCAAGCAACAGGCAGAGTATTTGTACCTGGCTCTCCTCCCCTCTGTACCTGGTCACTTGGGTCACTGCCACCTGCTCAGGGGCCTGCAGATCACAGAGTTGGGCCCAGTTGGAGCCCACATGCCAGAGACTTCCCCTCCCCCCACTCCTTCCACCCCAGGCCCTGCCTCCTGAAGCCCCATCTGCCCATCTCTGCATGTGGCTGTCCTATGCCTATGCTATGCCAGGGCTGGATTACTGCTCACACCCCGCCAGTCCCCGCCAGGGTCCCAGTTATGCTTCCAGTTCCTGGGGAGCCATCTGGGTCCTAAGAGCCCAAGCAGAGGGGTGCACGGTGGGCAGGTCCTCAGTGATAAGTTCCCATCCTGTGTCAGAACTGAAGGTTTCCAGTCACCTGCCTATAAAGCTAACTCTTGGTCCACAGCCCTTAGGCTGTGCCAGGTATTGTCCTCCTGGGGCCTATTGTCCACTGTCACCCACCCCCTACTGGCTCAGGCCTTTGCTGGGAAGCCTCAGTGTCTGCAGAATTTCACCCCACAACCTTTCCAGAAAAGACAAGCACTGTGTCGCCTCACCCTGTGGCGTCAGTCCCAAGCCAGTTTCTTATCCATTATAAAAAACAGTCCATCTTCCAGCCCTAGGGTGACTCAAATTTTTTCCATGTTTTTATCCAGAAGCTTTAAAAAGGTGTGGTTTTATTTTTGTTGTTGTCGTGAAGAAAATAACACATGTGGTTTTACATTTTTTCAAAGAATACAAAAATATATGAAGTATACAAAGTAAAAAGGAAAAAAATCTTTGTGGACAGGTTTGCTGTATACCCTCCCAAAGGAGCGCGCACGTAAAGTCTACAAATGAGTATGTTTGTCTATATTTTCAAGGAATTAGAAGAAGATGAGATTACACTGCACCCTGCTTATTTTGGCAACCTACCACCACACCCTGGACCTCCAACTCATCAGACAGACTACTTCATTTCAAAGGCTTTGGGAGAATCTAGATTCCCCTTTATCCGTGAATTTATTTATCTTTTCAGAATCTATAAAATTAATCACACAGGACCACAGAACCATTTCTTCAAGAAGCCCCTTCCCAACAGGGTCTGCTGCAGGAGTGTTGGGATCCCACCTGCCTGGCAATGAGTCCAGGTGCCCTGCCTGTCCCTCTCAGGTCCTCTAGGGAACCTCGAAGGGGAAGCATGCTCCCAGAGTCTCCACCCTCCCAGCCCAGTGTACCCAGACACCAACCACGGCCACATATGACCCACAGCTCAGTAAAGCACAGAGGGGACCCCCCCATCTCACAGCTTGCCCTCTAGGCATCTTTTAGCCTTTCAAATAGGGCCCACCGGAGCTCTGTGATTTAGCTGATCCACGAGGTCTGCAACATCTGCACCCACCCCCAGAGTCACCACCCCAGGGGCGGAGAAGAGCACTAGACTTGGAGTTGGGACAACCAAGGCTGTGAGAGGTGGTCCTCCATCCCCTCTGTGCACCCAGACAAGGCAGCGAACAACGGGCTCAGAATTAAAAAATGACCTTGACATTTGAAACCGAAGCAGAGAGGGAAGATCAATAGGGATGACAGCAGCAGGCCCTACAGCAAGGGAAATGGGAACCTGGTTCTAGATGTAAATAAGGCCGAGCAGCCTTAGGGGTCTCAGGGGCCGCAGTAGAGTGAAGAGTGAGGGCGAGCAATGCTGAGCTGCTGAGCTGCCTACTCCCTGCTGGGATTTGGCTAGAAAAGCCCCAGGCATCCACTGGGCACCTCGGCCCCTGTTGCTGTCGCTGTCACTGTCGCTTGTCCTCCAGACGCAGGAGATCAGCAAGGGAGATGGGGCCTGGCAAACCGGTACCTGCAGCCACACCCAGGGACACAGCCCCCAGTCCGAGAGAGAGACACTCCCTCCGTTTGGGGGGCTCGGTCCTGCTGCATGGGAGGGAGGGAGGGAGGGAGGGAGGGAGGAAAGCAGGGTGGAGTCAAGCTCCACCTCCATTTCCTCTGACAGGCAGTCTCTCCTAGTTTTGTTCTGGATGCTGGGGCACCTCAGCCTAGGGGAGGGGTGCAAAGGGGTGTCATAGATCTCTGAGAGGCAGGGCAAGAGACCCTCCCCAGCCCCCATCCACACTGGGATTGCCATCACTGGCACGCACACTTTAGCCTGGTGCTCCCCTTAATAGCCACAACCCCCCGGGGTTGGTGTAATTTAAACCCTGCTCTGTTTCTCTCCAGGTCTGAGCTCTTAAGCTCTAGTGTACAGAATATAAAGGAATCATCAAGCTCCTATACCAAAGGAGCTCAGTTGGCCCTTTCTCTTCCTCCCTGCCTCCCTCTTTTCTCCAGTCTTTCCTCTTCATCCCAAAAGCACCACAAGCAGGGCAATTCACAGCATTTCTCCATAGAGCTGTTAGAGAACGCAGGCCCACATCCCCACCATGCACCCCTCCCGCTCTGCCCACCCCACTGTGGTGGCAGTTGACAGTCACCCCTACACTCCAGCCACCCATGATGCCCTTCTCCAGGAGCCCAGCTTCCTCCCCTCAGCCTGGAAGTCTCACTCTGCTCTGAAACCTATCTCAGGAGCCACCTCTTCCAAGAAGTCTTCCCTGGTCCCCTCTTGACTGTAACCTCACTTTCCTCTGGCACTTTATTTCTCTCTCTCTTTTCTCGTGACCCTGGTTCAGGGTCATTAATTAGTTGGCACAACCTAAACTCACTCTGTGTCCCCTCAAGGCCTAGCACCAGGCCTTCCCCACAGGAAGTGCTCAGCAAGTCTTTGGTAACTAGGAGCAAATATGATGGGAAATGCTACTGCATGAGAGACAGAATCAGGATAAAGAGCTGAAACCACAGCATAAGGAACTTAAGGTGGATTCAAAGACAACCTGTTGACTGCATTTTGTTCTACTCTGGAACAGAGTGCTAAGTGTCACTGAGGAGCCTCCCACCTCCAAAGATTTTTTAAAATCAGAATCAGCACTTTCTTCAGGTGTCCAAGATTTTGCAAGAGATGCAGGAGGTAGAGCTCGTGGCAGAGTCCTGCCTGCAGTCCAGTCCCCACAGCACCCAGGTGATGCACCCCCGCTGGCTGATACTGAGGCTTAGGCTCTGCTGAGAGGGGGACAGGAATCACCTTCCATGCTCACAACCACCAGTGAGTAGAGCCCGGCCTCCTACAGGTGGGAAAACTGAGGCTCAGATTTCAGTCATCTGCCCCCAGTGCCCCAAGCATCAGAACACAGCTCCTTCTGACCCCAGGGCCCTCATGTCAGCCGCCTGGAAACAAGCTCATGTCTGAGCAGGTTTTGTATTCCCCACGTGCTGCACACCGTGTACACGGAAATATGTAGACCCACATGCACCACCCCCCGTCTTGCCCACACACTTAGCCAGATGGAGGCTTGGACACACACACAAATCTCACACTGCATGGATCTCAGATCTGGTCATTTCTTTAGGCAAATAGTCAGAGAGAAATGATTGAAAACAAGCCCTCAAGATTTGAGTGGAAAGGAATTGAGCACCTTTGATTTCCTGTGAGAGCCCCACTCCTGAGCAGCGAAGCACCCAGGACCAGGAGCCCGCGATGCCAGCCCCAGGGATGGCGGCTCCTGACCTGCTCCGCCATCAGACACTAAAGGGGAAGTGGCCACGATTCCCGTCCACTGCACCTTGGCTCTGAGTCTGTTCCCAAGCTAGAGCCAGAGACACACTCTGCTATCAGTGGGGCATGAGATGGGGGGACAGGGGCACAGGCAACAAGTCTGGGACCCCAGGCCCCACAAGCCAAAAGCAGCAGGGAATACCCAGGGGGAGGGCCAGGTGACAGCCACATTTGGCCCTCTGGCCAAAGGTTTTGGGCAGCTCTTCCAAACGTGGAAGCAACAGGGCCTGGCCCCACACCTAAACACCCCAACTCAGCGCCAAGCCTCAAGTTCTCTTTCAACCCTAAGCCCTAAGGCAGGGCTTCTAATGGTAACACTTCGGGCCCAAGGATGGGGAGGAGGTTCTATCGATATTTTTAACTGACCCATCAGAGAGCTCGCAGGATTGCTCCAAGCCCCCTTTCTACTTGGTTCCCCCCAAAAGAAACCTTGATGGAGTCCAGTCTTTCAGGGAGGCTGGAGCCTAAGGGACTAAAGAACTAAAGTGGCACAGTAGCAGCTAGCAGAGCGCGGGGCCACCAAACCTGGTGCTGGCGAGAGGACGGGGACCCCGGCGGACACGCGCAGCCAGCTTCCCTGCCAAACAAGACACCTACAAAGGTTCCACTGAACGCCTCGGGGGGTCCCGAGGCAGCCAAGGCCAGGTCCCTGGCCCGTGGTGATCACTCAGTAATTGGAGAAGCGGATACCCAGAGCACACCCCAGGAGAGCTGGGGGTGGGGGGCAGGCCAAGCTCCAGAGGGCAGGGCTGGCCTCACTTCTTCCCAGCAAGGCCACCCTGGGCTTGTCCGGCTCCTTTACAGGCTTTTCAGAGGGTCATGGGCAGGGATGTGCGTGACTACACAAAAGGGACCCAGGAGCTTGGGTGCCTCAGCTTTGGAGAGGAAACCCCAGAAATGATGCAGTCACAGATGCACCCGCAAACCTACAGGGCACTTCTGCGTGACGGCTCAGCCAGAGACTCCGTTCACACCCCCTGCGGATTCCAAAGGCAAACCTGTCTCCTGCAGAGCCCCCAGCCCTCCAAGCCCCCATGCCCAGGGAGGCCCTGCTGTCCGTCCTCAGTGTGGTTAAAAAAAAAAAGACCACCCCGCCCCCATTCCTGGGTCTGAAATTCCACCACTAGATTCAGAGCCATAGAATTTCAAGTTGGAACCGACTTTCAAGCTCCAGTCCAACCCCCACCCCACAGAGGAATCCGTCCGCAGACACCCTGACAGATGGCCTCGGCGGGCTCGCCTTTGCTCCAGTGCTGAGGGCAGCCCTGAGCGCGGACCAGGTCTCGCCCCTTGAATCTCAAACAAGTCACCTTTTCTGAGGTCAGCTCCTACCGCCGGGACCGGCTCGTCAGCCTGAGCCTGGAGCTGCTCGTTTGATGAGTAGCTGAAGACAAGCACCAAGGAACTGGACAAGAGGCCAAGAGGGAGTCGGGGCCCAAAGTAGCGGGGCCCCGGGAGGGAGGCAGGCAGGTGCTAGACACGCTGTGCAGTGTGCCTGGGGCTCCTGCCCGGGTGCAGCACACACGCACACACGCACACCTCACACACACAGCTGCCTGTCAGACAGCCCGGCCAGGGCCTCAGTGGGACCTGGAGGCAGAGGGGGACACCCAGCCCCACAAGCTCAGCAGGCGCTCCCGACAACCCAAGCCTCCAAACCCAGGCAGCTCGGGGAAACCACCAGGAGATGGTCCCTGCAGCAGAGGGGGCACCTGACAGCTGGGCTCCCCAAATCCCATAGGCTAGTCCCACACTTCTGCAAGCCTACGGAGAAGAGCTTCCCTGGCTGCAGCTGTCACATCTGCCTGGGAGGGAGGAGGCACAGCGGAGCAGCACCTGATCCCAGGATCCCCTGGCAGCCGCCAGCCTAGGAGGGCCGGTTCAGGGCCGGCAGCCCAGGGTGAAACATGAAGACTGAACAGTCCCCAGAGATGCTGATGGCAGTCTCTGGGCCGGGCAGTGGGGGGCAAGCTGGGTCACAGGGCGGAGGGGCTACTCGAGCAGGTTCCTGTCCTGCTGGCTTGGAAGGGGGGCACGATGTATGGCTCTGGGGCCCTGGTGGGTCCTTCCTCCCCTCAGCCTGGCCTGATGCAGGCAGGAGCTGCCCAGCTGGGTGCAGGACGCCATCTTGGGTCAAGGTGCAGTCCCAGGGGGCTCCCCTCAGCGCTAGGAAAGAAAATCCCTGAAAACCTGTGAGCACCCCATTCCCTACCCAGGGCGCCAACACCTACTCAACTGGCTTTGCAGTAGAGAGAGGAGGGATGACGAGGGTACTGAGAGAAAAGGGAGAAATAACAGAGGGGGAGGAAAAGGAGTGGGTGCCCCAAGAAGGGAGGCTCCAGGAAAGCTAAATGCAGTTTGTCAGCCCGGGGGCCGCAGGCCCCAGCGTTGGGGGGCTGGGGGAGGCCGGGGGGCGGGCCCTGGACCCACGCCAGTTCGGTCCGCGGAGGGGGAGGGAGGGCAGGGCGGCGTGGGGGAGGGGAGCCGGGGTGAGGGCGGGACACAGACCGCGGCTGCCTGTGGCTGGGAAACTCGGGGTCTCCCGGGGCGCAGAGCTGTGGGGCAGAAGACCCCAATCCGCAGCCTCAGCGAGGCTCGTCCTTCACTGTACAGATGCGAAGCTTTCAAGGACACGTCTGCACCGGCCCAGCGGGGGTGCGTGTGCGTGAGTGTGTCCGCGTGCGTGTGAGTGTGCCCGGGAGTGCTGCTGCTGCTGCGGGGGGCGACCCCGAGCGCCCACCCCCACCCCAGCCGCTCTCAGCCCGGGCCCCGCAGCTCCCACCCCCGTGTTTTCCGGCCCGCGCGGCCCGGGTCCGGGATCTTCGCCCGCCCCCGCCCCGCCCCCACACTGCGGCGCCGCCGCCGCCGCCACCGCCGCCGCCGCCGCCCCGGCTCCCACGGCCCGCGGCGGGGGCAGGGAGGAGCCAGGCACGATGACCCCCCCTCCGCGCCTCTCGGTCCTCTTCAGGGAGGTGTGCCCCCCAAGTGCCACTCTCCCCACCCCCGCTGCCCCTCCCAGATCCGCTGGCACCCGCACCCCAGCCACAGGTGGCCAGAGGAAGATCGCTGCGCAGCGCTCCCCGGCCGGGCCCCCGGATCACCCCTCGTCCCGCCCCCGGGGGCCTCCCGGGTCCCCCGCCCCGCCGGGCCGGAGAGGGCCGAGAGCCGGGGGGAGGGGCGGGGGGCCGGGTCGTGCCAGGCTGCCATTTTCTGCCGCCGCCGCGGAGCCTGCGCGGGGCCCGGCCCCCCCTCCCCCGCTCCCTGCGGGCCGCGGCGGGGGCCGATGATTCTGGGTCGGGGTCCGCGCCCTCCGGCGCCCCGGCTGCAGGCCCCAGGCGGGGCCCCGGACGGGGGCAGGGCCCGGAAGGCGGGGGCGGCCAGGCCGGGGCCCCTGCAGCAGCGCCGAGCCGGGCACCGCGGCGGAGGCCGGTGGTGCAGGGGGGCCCCCCGCGGCATTGTATAGACTTGAACTTGAGCCCGGAGCCGGGCGGGGGCGGGGAGGGGGCTCCGCGCCGGGAGCGGGCAGGACGGGAGGGGGCGCCTGCGGAACCCGCGGGGACATAAACAAACCCTCAGATCCCCGCGCCGCCCCGGCCAGCCCGGCCTGCCGTCCCCGCCCGCAGCCCCGGCCCCGCAAGCGCCCAGCGCCGAGTTGCAGGGGTCCAGGAGCGTGCCCCGAGCTGGGCACTGCCCGCCGCCGTGCCCCCAGCCCGCTTCCCCTCTCCCCCGCCCGCCTCCGGGCCGGCCTCCCGGGCCGCCAGTAGCGGCGCTCATTACCGTGTGGCCGGTCGGGTCGGGCCGGCCCGGCTGCGCGCCCTGGTGCCGCGGCGCCGCGTCCCGGCTCGTCCTCTGCTCTCGCCGCCGCCGCCGCCGCCCGCGCGCCCTCCCTCCCTCCCGGCCCGCCTGCCTGCCTCGCTCGCTCGCTCCCTCCCTCCGCTCGCTGTCGCGCTCCCTCTCTCCGCCTCCTCCGCCGGGTCCCCCCCTCCCACCCCTTCTCTCCGCCTTCCTCCTTCCCTCCCTCCGGCCGCCCGCGGGCCCAGGCCTCCGCCCGCTGCTCGCCCCCCGCGGCCGCACTGGCCCCGGCCCCGGCGCTGCGGAGCCGGCCCGGGAGGCAGCGCCGACTGGGGGGCCCCGGGGCGCCGCGGCGGGAGCGGCCCGGGCGCGCGGCCGGTCCTAGCGCCCTCTTCCCGACTTCCCGGCCTCTGCGGCCCCGCTGGGGGTCCCCGCACGCTGAGAGACGGAGGGCCGGACCGCTTAGCGCCCGACTCTGCGCTGGGCCTCGGCACCCCTCCTCGGCCCCGCTCCGGTCACTGCGCCGGGGGGCCTTGCTGCAGCCCTTCCCCCCTGATGGGCGCCCGGCTACCTGGCACTGCCTCGGCGCTGGGTCCCCGCATCCAGCACTGGCCGCAGGGACAGCGGCCCCTCCTCTCCCCGGGCCGGTGTCAAGTGCCTCCCCCCCGCAGCCCGCGGAGCCCCCGGCGGCCTTCGCCCTGCAGTTCTCCCGACCTCCGCCAGAGCCCACTGCACTCTGCGTGCCTCAGCACTGGGGCTGGGGACAGCAGCGCCGGCCCAGCCGCGTCGCAACCGCCACCCCACCCGCCACCCCGTCAGGTGCTGCCACGGGGTAGAGGCCAGCCCACACAGTGGGGCCAAGGTCGGGGCGCCAGGCCCATCCAGGCCTCCCCGGAGGCTCGGAGGCTCGAGCGCCGCTATAGGGTCAGCCCCCTGAAAGGGAGTGAGTTCCGCGTACCTGAGGCGTCAGGTAGAGTTGAGTGCCCTCAGTTGGGCAGCAGAGACCGCAAGATTTTATAGGGTGAGAGGTCGAGTTAAATGACATTGAAGATCCCTTCTTCCAGCTGGAAGATTCTGTGCACACCTACACTCCACTCTCATGCTTACTCACCCTCTGCTGGGGGTTTGTTCTCGCTTCCTATGGCGTTCTCAGGGCTCCCGGTTTCTGACTGGGGACATTTCTCTTCCCCAGGCCGCCAACCTCCAGTCATCACTCTCCTCCAATCACCACCTTTAGGGCCTGTTGCTGGGCCGCTGAACCCCAGCCTGGCTCCCCACTTTTGCCTTCTACTATGCAGCCCCCATTCTGCTTAGCGCTTCAGCTGTGTGGCACTGTCCCAAGCTCCCTGTCCAAGGACTTGGTGAGTTCACTCCCTCCAGAACCCTCATTCTACTTGTGGGCAGGGGCTACTAAGGAGGGTCACCCAGCCCCTCACTGTGAAGCCAGCCCTACACTTTCTTCTCCACCAACTTCACCCCCTCCAGGGTCACAAGAACAGAGTCACCTAGCTCTTTGGGATGCTAAGCTGACTTCCTTCAAGAAATTCTCTGTGCTTCCAGGTCCTTTAATCTGCCCCATCCCCAGGCCTCAAGGTCAGAGACCAATCTCCACACAATTGTCCTGACTTTTTTAGGTGTCATCCTCATTCAAGTGCTCACACCACTGATGATAGGCCCTACTATCTACGGACTCTGCCTGACGGGTCCCCAAGATTCATGATAGTCCTTCCATGAGGACAGGGCCACTTCTGTCGTCTCCACAGCCCAGCAGCTAGCACACAGTATGTTCTCAGTAAACCTTGGTTGAACATGTGTAGGGCAGGCTCCTCCCACTGTGCTTTTTACAGCAAGAGAGACATCCACAAACATGACAGCTTGGCTAAGGGGAAACTGTTTTTAGAAAGATGGCTGACATACCTCTCCTTTCCTCAAGGGCTTATATAACACGAATAACAGGGGCCATTTACTGAGTGTCTCCTGTGCGCCAGGTACCAAACTTGGCTCTTTTCCCATAGTCCTTACCAACCCTGTGCAGCAGTTCGTATTATTCCCCCCCTACAGATGAAGAGATCGAGGCTTAGTCAAAGCCACACAGCTGGAAGGTGGCAGAGTCAGGATCAAACCCAGGCTCATCTGAAATCATCATTTCAGATGACGTTCCAGATCAAGTTCAGATGGAGTTTGATAAAACTTTATAGTTGCTTTTAGCAGCTGTAACTCTCAGCTCACTATGGGCAAATATGAGCGTTTATCGAGCAGAACTGTTTATAATGAAATCACTGCAGCCCAGGGTGTGTGTGAGCATGGGGAGGCGTGGCTGGGGCCAAGGCACAGCCCCTGCTAAGGGCTTTGTGTCCCACCAGAAGAAACCTTGTGGCTGCGAGCTTGGTTCTGGAGCCTGGCCCTGATGTCCTTGGCATGAGGAAGACCCACTAAGAGGCATATCAGTGCTGGTTAGCCCTACTGGGAGCCTCTTCACCACACATCACGCTGGGTTCAGCTTGGATTGATTTAGCCTTTGGTACATTTAGCCTGTGCCCTCTCACTTGTGTCTGAGCCACTGTGGCCTCACCAAAATCCTAATTGAGCCTAGATAATCTCTGGGTAAGGGGGCCAGATCTGTCAGGATAAGCGAGGTTATCCTCTCATAACAAACAAACCCAAGTCTCAGTGACTTAAAACCACAAAGTATGGTGTGTCCTCACAAATATTAAAGTTAAAATTAACATATGATCTAGGAATTCCACTTCTGAGTATATGTCCCCAAAAATTGAAAGCAGAGGCTCAAACAGTTCATGGCAGGATTGTTCACAATAGCCAAATGGTGGAGACAACCCAGATGTTCATTGGTTAATTAATGGATAAGGAAAATGTGCTATATAAATACCATGGTATATTATCCAACCTTTAAAGGGAAGGAAATCCTCATACATGTCAAAACATGAAGGAACCTTGAGGACATTATGCTCAGTGAAAGGAATCAGACACAAAAGGACAAATGCCTTATGATTCTACTGACTAGAGTAATCAGATTCAGGCTAAGCAGAATAGGGATTGCCAGGAAATGGGGGAGGGGAAGTAGGGGGTTAGTATTTAGTGGGGACAGAGTTTAATTTGGGGAAGATGTATAGTAGAACGTACTTAATGGTCTGAACTATACACTTAAAGTAGTTAAAATACAAATTGTATGTATGTATATAAAGCCACAATAAAAAAAGAGCATAGCACGAGGTGATGTTAAATGTATTAAATCTATTGTTTCAAAAAACAAGGCTGCTTTTCTTGCACCTGTTACATGTCTGTGGCAGGTGTGCTGAGGGATAGAGCTCATTGACTATCCTGGTCAATAAGAGCCACCATCTCAAGGAAAGCCCTAGAGCAAATCACATTGACAATTGTCATTTGTCAATCATTGGTGGATCCACTCATACAGCTCCATTCAACTGTAAGCACCCAGGAAGTAGACACTACTGTACACCTCAAGTTGGGAGAGAACGAGACACACTTAGTAACCAGCACAGGAACTCTTCCATCCCTTTCCAGGACAGCTGGTTCCTCAACCATCTTCCACTCAGGACTCCCATGGGAGACTCAGTTCCTACACACCTACCTCAGAAGAGAGAAGTAATATTGGGCTTCCCTGAGCCCCAACACCCTGCAAAACCTTATGTCCTCTCCATCAGTTTGCTCCTGAAATCATTCCACATGCCTTTACCACACACCTCCCCCCTGACTTCCAGGGAGGACTTCTGCCACTGTGCTAGGAGATTTCAATCCCCCCGTGTCTTGCTACTCATGGACCACTTTCCATGTAGGTTCTTCATCTATAACAAATGGTCGTAATTCCACCTACTTTCCAGCTAGGGTTGTAATATTGGTCAAGATCTCAAGGACTGAGGGATAGTTGTGTGTGATAAAGGACACAGCCTGCGAGATGTGTACCTTCTGCAAGACTGAAATCATGGCAGGTCCAGATGCGTATGCCCAATTCTGTTCACTGGTATTTAAAATATACATCTTTCGCTTCTTACACGTGCACAGGTAGGATGGTGCTGACCAGGGATGGAGGAATTGATTTACTGGTTTATACTTCAAGCTAGAGTCTGAGAAGACTCCAGCTGTGAAAGCAACATACATGGGTTAAGTTCCCATACCTAGAGGAGCTAATGTCAACTCTTCAAGTGTTAAGTGTACAATAAATGAACCTGGAAAAAAGTAAAGAGTCAGTTGCAAGTGACTCAATTCTAGTCCAAACTAGATTGAAGAAAAAATGGATTCAGTAGTTTAGAGATTAGACAATTGGGTAACCCAGGAATAGGTCAATCCCAGGCTGAAATGCCAGCTACAGAGCTAGCTCTCTCTCTCTCTCCATCACTCTCCTCTGCTCCCCACTCTGTTGCCATCTCTCCCTCTTTCAGCACAAGATGACGGCCAGCATCTCAGGTTCTCCCAGCTTAGAATTCCCATGAAAGAATACCACTTTCAGGCCTCCCTGGTGGCTCAACGGGTTAAGAGCAACACTATGAAGCTATCCAGAGCCACTGCAGCATGAGTTCAATACCCAGCCAGGGAGCTTCCCAATTGGCGCAGCAGACCTCTCCAGTCTACCCCGCTGCTCCCCTCAGCAGTGTATTTCAGTAGATCCACCTTTCTGCTCCCCACTCTGTCTCTGGTGAATCTTCTCACCTCCCCCACACCTCTGGCCTACACCCCAGCTTGTATGCATAAATAAATAAATCTTTAAAAAAAAAAAAGAATACCACTTTCCTTCAGGAAAGCCCCTAATGCTTCCAGGACATGAGACCCCACGCCCTTTAACAGCATTCCCTCTACTCTACGCCTGAGCCTCAAGATCTGAGACACTTAATTGTCCTAGGGATTTTTTTTTTCAATGTCACCCTTGTTCAAGGAACCATCCCTGGCAGAAACATGCCCAGTGTCACTCCACTTGTTTTGGCTTTGATCCCAAGTCTGCCTGAGCGAGGTTCTACAGCCCGGGGAATAACACGGTGCCTGTCATGGTCTGGGGGAACTGAGTAAATGGGCACAGGATGTGGCCTTGGGCACAGCTGCAGCAGCTCCCGGGGGAGCCGGGGCAGGTTTGTGCCCCAAAGCAGAGGGGCCAGGCAGCCACTTGGCATGCCACCTGACGGCTGCCCCCACGTCCCCTCACCTGCGCTTCGGAAATGTTCTTGCCACTTAGAGGTCGCGGCTCTGCCTCCAAAACATTGACTTTACATTGTGGAGGTATCAAATGCCACTGATTTGTTGAATTAATTAAATGGCTAATTTTATGTGAGTTTCACCTCAATGACAAAGATATTCTTAATGTTCCTGCTAAAATAACCCGTGCCACCTACAACTAAAAACATACTTTCCTTCCTAAAGGGAGATAATCCAAGCCACAGCCAGCACTAACATCAGAATCTCTGAATAATGTGCATTTCCCTCAATGAGTCTTGACCTGGCTTCTTCTTAGCCTGTAACCAGGGTTAATTATAAGTGTAACTGTCCCCCAAGCCCCAAAAACATGATGGTGGGAGAAAAGAGACCATCCAGAATGAAGACTGACTTTGGAAGATAGAAGGGGGAAAGCACACAGGGTACCAGCCCTCGGCCTACAGCACACCAGGGTGGTCGGGGCTCACCCCACAGTGGGCCAGGGCTGGTCCACTTCTCTCCCTGGTTCACTGTCCTCCAGGGCAGCACCTGGGGCCTCCGGGAAGAAGTCCCTTTGGGCAGGGCCAGCTTCCGCCTACCATTGGTCTGGCCTTCTGGGGATTCCTATAGAGGCCAAGCAATCGGGGGGTCCAGCAATATCACTCCTCCATCAGCTCATTTCCTGGGAACCCCAAGGACTAGTAACTATGCCCCGAAGACCCCAGCTACTGGGTGGACTGCCATGCATGCTCACAAAAAAGTTGTGTGCGGGAAAATAAAGATATGGATATGAAAGTGCCTGTGTGAGCTATTTGCAACCTGGCAAATGTCATTATCCTCCCTCACCAAGAAAAGCATAAGACACAAATCCAGTCTGTGTCCTTTAATTCAATTCCTTTTTACCCCCATATTAGATTTCCCCCAGCGACTACCATAAACTTACCATTTCTAGCTGCCAGTCCAGTCCCTTCTTCCAGAGACACCTCAGCCTCAGCCTCTCGTTCCAGGAGCCTCACCCTGTATATTGATAGATGTAAAAATAAATATGGGATTCAGTATCTATCACCCTCCTCCGCTCCCCACTATGTTGCCGTCTTTCCCTCTTACTTTAAACAGACTCCAAGATGGCGGCCAGTAGTGTCAGGTCCTCCCAGCTTAAAGTTCCAGTGGAAGAATACCACTTTCCTTCAGAAACTCCCCTTAATGCTTCCAGGACATGAAACTCCACGTCCTTTAACAACATTTAACCCAAATCTGAGCCTCAAGATGTGAGACACATACATAAAATGTGTGTAAGATGTGTGTGCACGCAACTGTATGTCTATACGACGTGTGCTTCCTTTATCCCCAGAAAAGCGCCTGCAAACAATGAAGGCTCAGTAGCAATAAGTACTCCTCGAGCCCAGAGCCTTGTTTCTAAGCACCATTCTTCACTAAAATGAACTGGACCTTCTCAGAGAAGTGGCAGACCCAGAAAGTGGGTTGAGCAAGGAACAAGATGGACCCAGAACATATCACACTTAAAAGCAAAGAAGTGCGCAAAGACTGAGGATTGTACAGAAGGGGTTCCTGTGGGGAAATACAGGGAAATGTGAGCAATGGGCAACACCACAGATTGTAACCCACTGAGTAAAATAAGAATTTACATTGCTAGAAATTTCTAGTCTGATGAGGGATGGGACATTTACATAGTTTCCTCTGCATCTTCGACTAGATGCTAGCTACCAGGGGGACAAGAGTGACTTCCGAATGAAAAAGGCTGGCAGCAGCCCTATAATCCAGGGCTCCATCCATATTGACATCCTCAGCGATGGCCCAAGTGGAAATGGCACGCCGCCGAAACAGATGTGGTGGGAAGGCTGGGGCATCGTTGCTGTGCTATTCCACCAAAGTTGCATTAACTCATCTCATCTTGAGGAGACCCAGCACAAACCCTAGCTTAGTCCATTCCACATACTGGGCAGTTTATAAACAACACCTTGTTATCTCCCACACTGCTGGGTGCTGGAAGCCCAGGTCGGGATGCTATCAGAGACGGTCTGGGGGCGGGGAGGGCGGCCTGGCTCAGAGCTGGCCGTCTTCCCTCTGTGCCCTCCTGCCATGGAAGGGACCAGCTAGCTCTCTCTGGGTCTCTTCTCTAAGGGCATTCACCCCAGTCACGAGGGCTCTGCCAAAATGAGGGCTCGTCCACACATGAACGCACTTGTTTTTTCAAGCGTATCATTGCAGGGGAGACTGAGGTGTCGTTTCTCGTGCAGAAAACTAAAGAGTCAGGATGACGACATGTGCTCTCCTGCCGTGGACCTTTCTGCTCTAAAGGACATTATTGGGACAACTGGAGAGACGTGACCAGCGTTGGAGGAGTAGATGGTTAGTGATGGATGGACGTCCTAATCTGGGAGTTGCTAGTGTGGTTATGAAGAGAAAGTCCCTATTTGTAAGAAATCTATACTAAAGCGAGCGGGGGGGGGGGGGCGGGCACTGGACATCGTGTTGAGAACCTACTCACAAATGGTTTAGAAAAAAATAAGTTCTGGGTACTGCATTTGCATCTTTTCCATAACTTTGAGATTGCCTTTGAAAGTTTTAAAAATTACCTCCAGGAGTGTAGCATGTTGCCTTTCTTCCAGGAATATGTAGGAAAGAGCCTTGCCAGCTGAGTGTGTTGTCAAAATCTTGAATTTTTGTCCATCTGCTAGGTGAGCAGTGATCTCTCATATACATTTTGGTTTATGTTTCCCTGGTGAGGAACGGTTGAGCATCTTATGTTTAAGAACCATTTGCCTGTGAACTGAGAACTATCTGCTTAGCGTTGGCTCATTTTCCATCAGGTTGTGGGTCTCTTTTTCCTTGATTTCTAGGGCCTCTTCAGTATCTTGGGGGGGTGGTTATCCCTCTGACTGTGATATAAACCAAAAATGATTTTTGCACATCGTCTTCGGTGCCTACCATTGGGCCACGGAGCCCGGGGGGTGGTCTCTGCCAGTGAGTTTACTGTCAATGCAGTCAGAATTATGTGCTAGATTGTGGAGCTCAAGCATCTGGGCGGAACCTGACGGAGCAGAGCACGGATGAGGGGTGGCTGAGTTTGGTCAGCGAGAGCTTTCTGGGCTTAGAGGGGAGGCGTGTTT